>JAAMPD010002968.1:0-12054 GCA_025266255.1 Trissolcus basalis
TTTACTTGTTTTACTATTCCTTAACTCTTTTCTTTTTTTTTTGTTAGGAATCCATAGGAATTCAAAACACGGGATGGTTGTGAAATATAAATTTTTCTAAAATATAAATTTTTGAGGCTCTGAATTCCTGAAGAAGTCCATGTTAGCAGATCGTAGGATAAGAGACGGGGCAAGCAGCATTCCTTCTATAGCCAGGGGCTCATCTCGTTCTACCGATCGTTCCGGATGGGAATCGCTCGACAATTAGCTAACTTCACGAAGTGTAAAAACTCCGTAATGGTGGCGCTAGTATCATTATAAAATTTGAAGGTTTTCACGTTTAAAATATTTGAAAAAATTTGTTGTTTAAAATCTGAATAGTATACAATTTTTCTCAAAAACTTTTTGATCATTTTCAACATTGGATGATTTTTAAAAGTATTGAATATTTTTTATTTTACATCAAATTCTGGTGGAATTCAAATAATTTCAATGTTTACACTTGGTATTTTTTGTTCAAATTTTTTGCATCGAAATTTTTCAAGGGGTTTGAAATGGCCAAAAGTCACATCATAGGGGGCGCTGTATTACCATCTGCAAAGCCGGAATTGTCGATACAAGCCGACAGTGCCGACACTACCACTAAGACGCATCACATAAAAGTATGAACGTTCGGTTCAGCGCCAATTGAAGGAAAAAACTGCAGACATGGCTGACAACGTGGTGTCCGCGATGGAAAACGTTCAAATAAAAGATAAAAAGGCATGGTTTTAATTGTTTAATCGAATTTGAATTTGATGTAACTTTGTTTACGCGTTGCAAAATATGTTATTTCGTTTAAGATCCCGGGCGGTAAGGGTGATTCAATACGGCGTTCGGTGGAATAGTGCCAGGGTTGGTTGAGAAATGATTGTTGTCATCGTTTTTCCCCGACGACTCATTTTACTAATTTTTTTACGTTAACTATACATCAATGATAAGATCATTCGAAAATACTGGCAACAATCACCTTTTTCAGAGTGTTTTTTTTCTAACGCGTGACAACTGTTACCATATGCACAATCAATAACAAAACATAACCTTGATTATTGAAACAAACCTGTGCAAATCAACGGTTTTCGAGTGTTTATAAATGATGTTTCATAGCATTTTTTACAAAAATGGTTTTTAATTTTGCTTTCTTACTTTTTCCAGGCTAAAAAGAAACCGGCCAACGAGAATGCTAAATCAGCTTCAGTTTTGAATCCACCCCCTGATTATATTCAGGTAAATTTTAATAATAATAATATAAAGAATAATATAAATTTCCAACAATATGACAAGATAATAAAATTTGAACGAAGAAAATGAATTTTATAAAATTTGACATTTTTTTGTAAATTTCATCATACAATTCATCATACAAATTGAGTTCTAGAAAATTGTTGGTTTTAAACTTGAATTACCAGTTTTCTATTAAAATAACATTTAATCGTTGCAATTTAATCTCATTGCAATTTAAACACCTTTTAATGATAACATTTCATAGATCAAAATGAACAAGAATGTTGGATAAGAAATCATTAATCGATAATGATCGATATTCTCAATACACAAAATCCTCATTTAACAAGAAACTAAAAATACATCAACGAATACAAAAGTAAAACAAATCAACACAGATATGGAAAATTGTTTTTATCACAAATTAATTATTATAATAAACAAATAAGTATTTAAAAAATAAGAAAATCTCAATATGATCTCAAATATAGTTACTAATATATCATTTTCATAATAATTTTATTAAGTCACCAAAAAAGACCTTTTGAAAATTCATACAACTAGAAATACATTTTTCTATGGTTGGACTTTTTACAATAACGATAATAATTTTTCAGAACCGTTTAAAAATATGGGATAAACTGAAGGCAGAATATGAAAAAGACCTTGCTTCAAAAACCAGCGTAGAAATCACAGTAACATTGCCTGATGGTAAACAAGTACCTGCCCAGTCATGGCGTACCACTCCTTACGAGGTCGCCAAAGGCATCAGCCAAGGTTTGGCCGACAACACTGTCATTGCCAAGGTCAACAACGAGCTCTGGGATCTCGACAGACCTTTGGAACAAAGTTGCAATTTACAACTGCTGAAATTTGACGACCCTGAAGGACAGCAAGTATTCTGGCATTCCAGTGCTCATATTCTGGGCGAGGCCTTAGAACTAACCTATGGAGGCTGTTTGTGTTATGGCCCACCAATCGGTATATAATTTTCTAACCAGTTATTATAATTAATATTATACAAATGTAATATCAACCGAAATTTTTTAATTACTCTCAAATTATTCATTTCAGAAAACGGATTCTATTATGATATGTTCCTGGAGAACAACAGCGTTTCGAGTCAAGATTTCCCCGCCCTCGAATCTCTTGTCAAGAACGCTGTCAAAGAAAAGCAACCCTTCGAGCGTCTTGAAATGAAGAAGGAAGATTTACTTGAGATGTTCAAGTACAACCAATTCAAAGTGCGCATTCTGAATGAAAAGGTCACGACCCCGACCACCACAGTCTACCGCTGCGGTCCGCTGATCGATCTCTGTCGCGGTCCCCATGTCCGCCACACCGGCAAGTGCAAGGCTGTGAAGATCACCAAAAACTCATCAGCCTTCTGGGAAGGCAAGGCCGATGCTGAAACTCTTCAACGAGTTTACGGGATCAGTTTCCCTGATGCCAAGCAATTGAAGGAATGGGAAAAGTTCCAAGAGGAAGCTGCGAAACGGGACCATCGCAAGATCGGCATGCAGCAGGAGCTCTTCTTTTTCCACGAACTTTCGCCTGGTTCTTGCTTCTTCCAGCCTCGTGGTACCCACATCTACAACACCCTTATAGAGTTTATCCGATCTGAATACAGACAGAGAGGTTTCCAAGAAGTTATTAGCCCGAATATTTACAACAGCAAATTGTGGATGACTTCTGGCCACTGGCAGCACTATTCTGAAAACATGTTCTCTTTTGAAATTGAGAAAGAAACTTTTGCGCTGAAACCAATGAACTGTCCAGGCCACTGTATGATTTTCAATAACCGTCCAAGGTCTTGGAGAGAACTGCCTCTAAGAATGGCTGATTTCGGCGTCCTTCACAGAAATGAACTTTCTGGTGCGTTGACCGGTCTGACGAGAGTCAGGAGGTTCCAACAAGATGACGCTCATATCTTCTGTACCGTTGGACAGATTAAATCAGAGATGTTAGGAGCGCTGGACTTTTTGAGACACGTTTATTCCATCTTTGGTTTCACATTTAATTTGTGTTTATCAACGAGACCGGATAAGTATTTGGGCGACTTGGAAGTCTGGGAACAGGCGGAAAAAGCTCTGGCTGAAAGTTTGGATACCTTCGGAGAACCGTGGTCTTTGAATCCAGGCGATGGTGCGTTCTATGGTCCAAAGATTGACATCACCATCTCAGATGCTCTGAAGAGAAACCACCAGTGTGCTACTATCCAGTTGGATTTCCAGTTGCCTATTAGATTCGACTTAAATTATATAACGTATGTATCCACATTTCAGTTTTTCAGTTTCAAATTAGTTTCACTTAATTTGAAAAGACGAATTTTACTAACTGTTTGATATTTTACAGTGAGACTGGAGACAAGTCGAGGCCAGTGATCATCCACAGGGCAATTTTGGGTTCTGTTGAAAGAATGATTGCCATCTTGACCGAATCGTATGCTGGCAAATGGCCCTTCTGGTTATCCCCGAGACAGGTCATGATCGTCCCTGTTGTTTCCAACTTGGATGCTTACGCTTACGAAGTTCATAAAAAGTTGTTCGACGCTGGATTCATGGTCGATGTTGACACCGATCCTGGAGATACACTGAACAAGAAAATCCGAAATGCTCAGCTCAGTCAATACAACTTCATCTTGGGTAAAATATTTGATTGAATCTAAATCAGATTTATCATTGGTTATTTGAATGTTATCTCTTATCTAATTTATTATTTTCAGTTGTCGGCGAGAAAGAGAAGGAAGCTGGCAGTGTTAACGTGAGAACGAGGGATAACAAGGTTCATGGAGAAATCAAGATAGACGATTTGATAGCAAAACTTGTGCGATTCCAGAAAACTCGAGACCGAAATTGCGAGGAAAACTTTTAAGATCATTTATATTTCGAAAGCACATTTATACGTTATTTAGGTGTTGTTTCAATACTTATGTAAGATACCAGATTCAAACGCAGCAAATTTTGTGCAAAACAAAACAGATGTTGCTTGAAAATGAATCTCCATTGCTTGTTATTTATACATTTTTCAATCAGTTTTTTTTCATTTATGAATACGAAAATAAATGTAAATTTTAGAGGAAAGAAATAATAATGACTTTTCACTTATACTTGTATATTTCTTTACATGATGTTATTTTAATTCATCGATTACACTTGTCGATTTTCTTTTGCATTTATCATTTTGCAAACGTAACTTGAAAAAACGTCGAGTCAGTGAACGTAGCTGACTTTGTACATTGCACATTGTAGTTAGGTAATAATTTTTAATGTCTAATATTCAATTCTACTTGGTCAAACGGATTTGCAACACGTATCTTGCATCAAACTGCCTCGGACTGAATTCTATTTAGGTGTCTATAAGTGAACATGCATTAGACTCAGGTAAGAACTTATTAATCACTCTCTTGGCATTCTGCTCTCTTTCTATAATTCATATAGTTTCTCCTCGACTCAAACAAAACGCCGGGACTTGCTCGCATCATAAAAAAGTTGTGTTTCAAACCAATCTATTATACCATTTGTACAAAACTTGTAATTCATGAACTCTCTCCACGATGACTCTATTTCAAAACTTGAACCTTTCGTATATCATTTCCACTCTATGTTTTCTACTCAATACAATTCACTAATTAAAATGATTATCATTTTTTGTTCAACTACTTTTCAGCTACCAACTAAGTATTACAATAATTATCATTGAGGTTCATCTAGAAAAATTAAAAAAAGGGAACAAACATCGTGGAGAAATATCATTTTGCAGTACAAAGGGACCGTTATTTAATTTATATAAAACATTGTCGATAGACACATATATTGCTTATTGTGAGACGCTGACTGGTTTGGTTGTCGCAGCTGAGTAGGTTTGAATAAGTTTCAATTCAGTTTATGATTCATTGTATTTTCGATAGGAACACGTAACTTCAGAATTGCCACGCCGCTCTTAAAAAAGTCTTTCAACGTACATAACGTTCACAATTTCAGTGATGAGTATGGGGAGCGATCACATCTGAACGTGAATATCTTCAACATTTCTTTGTTTCATATTTTGATTAGTCTGTAGATTGGATCGTGATAAAAAATGAAAAATCATGAAGTGAAATCAATAAATTTAGATGAAATGTTTCACAATACTCTGCCTTAGCCTATGATTTATTTGTACAGATTTTAATCTAACTCTACATGACTCACGTAAATGTTACACACGACTTCAGTGTGGTATATTTGTTTTTTTTGTGTTATTTTTTTCAAGAACATTGTTTTATACACACATCCCGTAACGATATAATACGATAAGTGACGCCCCGGAATAATCAATTTGATTATGTTGTAATTCGTATATTCAATTACCCTTTGTTTTCTTCGTTTGTTATAATACAAAAAACTATTTATAATGTATACAAAAACCAAAAACGGTTCAATTTATTTACACCGCATCAAAGAATTGATCAAAAATCATCGAAGGGTTCTTTCTTTTGATCTTTCACAAATCTCAGTCTTTGTGATCGCCTTTTTTTTCGTCCTCAACAAGCGTAAAACAATGAGCTCTCGTGAATAAAACGCTGATATTTACATCGATCTGACGAAACCAATCGAATTGTAAAGTCAAGGTAAAAAGCTTTCAACTCGTACCTACAGTCAAACTTCATCGTATTACATTCAAGTTCAATTCTATTATACATTATGATTGAATTCATACCTTATCACTTAATTGCTTTCATTATTATTCTTTTTGTTCTGTAATTTTTATACGTGCTTATCATAAAATTATGAGAGAATAACAATGTTTTATGATTTTTGATGCGGGGATATTGAATTATTTGAGAAGTTGATTCTTTTTCCAAAGATGAAAAGATGTCCGAGGTAAACGATGAGAAAAATTTTGGTTAAAAGTGGCCCAAGTCAACACGGTTTTGGAAGACTGTACATTTTATAATCGCGGGCTAACATCTAAAAACATTAATGAATTTACAATTATAACTGTGGTATCATACAAATGTATCTACAGTTTTGGTTCACAATTGTGTCGCATGAATTTTATCAAAAAGAGTCATTCGAGGGGACTCAATTCTTCACTCCCAAATTGAATCCTCTCAAAAATGAAATCCTTTTATCCTGTTATACATTGAGTCCCTTTTAAAAGATATACAAATCATTTTCATTTTTCAAAGACACAGATGAAAAAAAGTCCAAGATAGAATTTTCAACGCTATACAAACGTCGACTCGAAATATTTTTTGCAAGTTAAGGCAGTGAACACAGCGGACTTTTGTTATAGTTATTATCGTTTAAAAGCGATGCTACAGTTTGTTTGTTCTTTCACTTTGAAAACTTACAGAATTGCTTAAGGTTTTATTTGGAATGGTGTTTTCATAATTCTGACTAGTTAGAGTTAAGGAGGCATATCATCAATGACAACATATCGAGATGTGCAAAATCAAATTTCACAAAATTATCCCCTGATGATAGTTCTTATCTAGACTTTTACATTCAACCTGAAAAATCACTTTGCTCAATCGTAGTTGGGTCGTCTTATCAAATCAATCAATTTATACTTGACTACACATCTGGCATCAACATCTTTTCAAAACAGCTATTCATTCGAATTTTTAAACTTTCATTCTGCTCCTTTGCAAAACTGATTTTCTAATTGTTCACCTTGTCCCGGAATCTGGGACAGTCATTGATTTTTCACTCCTCAGGAATCGGCCCAAGTTTCCTCACGACAAAACATGTCAACCACTTTATAGTAGTTAACAGTACGGCTCTCCAGAGCGGTGATTGCCATTTGCGCAAATAACAGACTTTTTTTTCCATCACTTGCGCGAAACATGACCGATCATTTGTGCAAATCAAAATGTATCATGAGCGCAAATAATATGAATCATTTTCGCTAGTGAAATACATCATTAGCGCGAAAGTTAAAGGCTCTAGAATTTTTGTTCCTCTTGATTATTTATTTACATTTTTGCGAATTTTACGCTTCGTCCAATTTTGTTGTTAACCTTCGCAGTACCAGGTGACTGAATGGAACGAATATTCCCGTGTGGGGTGACTAGGTCGCCCCAATCAGATATTAATTTATTTAAGCAATACAATTACCTATTTTTGTTCCATAATTTATTATTATTATTCAGCAAGTGCTTAAAATCTTAAATTCAATTTAATAATTGTTAATATCTATAATAATTATAGTATAAAACAAATAATTGTTCGATATTTTAAACGAAGTTTAAAGAAAATTCTACTTTTGCGACTCGGTCGTCCCACCTGGTACTGCGAAGGTTAAAATATCGACTACTTGTGAAAAAAATTTATTTTACTGAGCAAGTTCAAACGATAATTTTGATTTTAACTTTATTATTCGTAAATAATCGATCAATTTTGTCGGTTAGGTTACAATCTTTGAAGTAAATGGCGAATAACAATATATTCATTATATTGTTACGCGAGATAAAAGGTTCTGAGAAATAAGTTACACTTATAAAATAACCGTAATAATCAAGTTATAACAAAATAATAATAAATGCTACTCGATTGAAGCCTGTAATGGAAAATTTAGCATGATGTAAAAACATTCACTTAACTGTTAATGCATCGAAAGGATTCGCTGAAATTCACTTTGGTAGCTGCGAGCTAAATTACTTTGATATTGTCTGACATAATTTTGGATTTTAAACTGATCAAAGTTCTGATGAATTTCGTATAAAATAGTTAAGAAAAACCACGTCATTCCATTTCAATGACAATTCATAAAAATATTATTTTACAAGCAAATGATGCTTTTTTATATTTGCGCAAGTGATGTCTCCAAAAAAGGCCTATTATCGCAATTGATATACAGCCCTCCAGAGTGCTTTACAACTGTTCTAACTTCTTCGTCGTTCCCAGCTCCAGAGAGTATGTAAAGTTATTGGTAAACAAAATCAACGTGGTTTGCCCTGGAAACATAAAACAGAATGATTAATAATTACGCTCAAACTTTCACGCAATCTTTTTTCTCTCTTTTGAGTTTGTACCTCTTCTTCGGTGGAATTACTAGGTGGGACAGCGGGCGTAGACGAAGGTGCAGCAGTGGAGCCACCTTTTGCAGGGGCCGTATAAAATTTATACTTGTTCGCGGCTTCCTGGCTGAACTGCTGGATGGTCTCTGCCTGCTTTCTCACAAACACACCGTCCTTCTTGGGCGGAACGACCGGCTTATTCGGCGGCACTGGCGGAGGGACACCGCGCGCCAGTGGCAACTTTTTTATCGTCGAGAGGATGCCGGACGCTGGAGCCCCGGTCGTCGCCAGGCTAACGTTGAAGGGCAGTTTGTCCTGGACCGGCGCAACTTTTACTGGATTAGCTGCAGAAGGTCTTTTAATCGTAGCCTGCAGAGAAGCATAGGTCATAGTTTTACGAACCTTTTGGTCCCAACGGGTAAACTATTTTGTCATGTTGAAATATCAACGTCTATTTGATTTCGTCATCAAGTTGATCAAAAACTAAACTAAATCAAGCTTAGCTAATCCAAAACTATATGAGATACTGAAAAAAGACACTTCAGGAGGGAAGAGAAGAAAAAACAAAATCATAAAGTGTGTTGCATAAAATTTTAATTAAAGAATATACATACTAAATAATAATATATACACAAAGTAAAATATCTGTTTATGCAGTGCTTAAATAAATCGTGATGTATATAAAACTGAAGGCTCCTTGTTTCAATCGTGTGTCGAAAACTTGTACTCTCTATTTATAAAATGAAATGGTCTCTCGGGAGTTACCGGGCTAGGAATACAAAATTAAATTACACAAGGGGTTGTCCACCATAGGTGACGCTATTGTACGATTGCTTAAGGCAAATTCATTTGACACACCTGTCTAGCTAAGACCGCGGTATTGCCTAACTAAACAAACACTTTTGTTGCAAGACGATTAGATTCAATCGTGATTAGTTAATCTCATCTTCAGCACCAAGAAATAATATCAAACGAACCTTTCGCTTTTGTTTCATCAAGTGAATTAAAATTAATGGTTAAAATATTGTTTCAATTGTTTATTCTCATCTTTTCGTAATTGGTACAAGGATATTTATCCGAGAGGGACTAGATTAATCGATCGACTTAATCACACATCAACTGGTGGACTACATTCGACGGGATGTCCCTTCTCGAGTAAACAGCTGAAAGTAATAAATGCGGCCTTGGTGCGTTAAACGCTCTTAAATATGAATTCACGCTCGCTTGATTTATCCGATTGGGCACTGAAAAACTAAGGTATTGATAAAAAAATCGTATCACCGTTCCTTCGTTATTAAAAACTAAGTTGTAACGCAAAAGTGAAAAAAAAATCACACGATAAGCAATTTTCGGGTCGATTTGATTATAAGTATAAAGTACGACTAGACATAACTATGCGGTTTCGGTAAATTCTAGCGGGTAGCTGGTCGGTAAGTCACGTGTAAAAATTGTCTGTACATGGATTTTACATACACTTATTTACATCAAATTGCTATTTCAAAAATACAAGTCGAGGACACCCAAGGGTTCGAGCTACAATCGAGTACTGCTTATTGCACAGGACAGAAAGAACGGCTTGATTCGAGTCGTAAGACTGTGTGTCTGCATTGGGACTATCCACGCAACTAAAATTTGTCAAAAAAAGGGATAAACAAAAATTAGTGTACGCATCAGAATTTTTGCTTCAAACAGTAAGTCAAATTGAAATTAAATAAATAAACTCGTTTGGACTCGGATTTTTTTTATCGTACAATGATATCAATTATTCACAGCTTTCATTCATTTCAATTTGGCTCGGTAGAAAACAAAAGTAAAATCTCATTCACAATTAGAAAAAATTGTAACGTAGCAAACAGAAAAAAAATGAAACATAAGTTTAAGATGACTAATTTTATTTACATTCGAGAGATACAATGAGACATAAATCGTGAATCCCCCATGCTTGACAGGACAGGTCCTCTTATATTCTAATCTCACTCGGTTAAATTAGAGTAGAATGCGTGGGGAAGTGCGGGTACGTTACCTGGGCATCGGACGTGGTGGTTGTTTCGCCGGTGGTGGCCGGCGTGGGCGGTGTGTACGCGGTGCTTCGCAACGCCTGTCCAGGGGTCACGGATCTGGCTATTCCCGTCGCTGAAAAAAGCCATCTCAGTAATTCTGGCATGAATAGACGGTTGTATAAGCGTGAGAAACTGTGCCACTGACACATACAAAAGTATCAGTCTCGTTTCGTGATATTGGATGTCAAACAACTGCATACGTCGGTTGTATTAGACCTTTTCTTTCGGGCTTACGACATTTGTCGTGATTTTTGTAACAGTAAGAGGATAGTCGACTGATTAAACATTTATGTAATGAGATATATTTGTGACGGATGATGTTCACGGATGTTTTGAATTACGTCTCTCGGCGATTTGATACGTTTGATTTAACATGTAATGTAAATCTGGCCTGGTACATTGCGACTTGAATAATTATGAGATGAGCGCGGCGAGTTGTGCGAGTCAAAGCCAAAGCTCGATGGTTTGAGTACACAATTGTCATTGTAATAGTTTCGAATTGATCATACCTTTCGTTTTATAACATCTTTTCGATGAGCCGGTTAAAATTAAATGAAATATCATTTTTGTACAAATAATAAAATAAGTCAGCATTGCAATGATAGTAATTATAAGACTTACTGGGTCCACTGACGGGAACACTTGATACTGTTGCGGTTGGTTGCACTACTTTGCTGCTCACCATCGGAGTTCCTGTGCCCAATACTGTTCCTTGAACAAATTAGTATCTATTACTCCAGTTTGAAAATCTATATACATCGTCATACCAAACGCATCGTCTTTGTTAAATTATAAAAAATGAACAGACTCATCTTATCTATTAAATTATAAAATAATGAAAAAAGATAAAAACCAAATGTAATAAGTGTGAACATAAATAAGAATATTTCACATAAAAATTTACGAGGGATCTGATATGAGATATAATTTGTTATGCTTCAAGAAGCTCGGGGTCAGCTGGAAACTATGCGAAACTCACTGGACTGAGGAGCGGACGTAGGCTTCAAAGCCGGAAGTGTCGTGAGGTTGGCAGGCTTGGCCGGCGGGGGTGGCGGAGTGGCGCCGACGACACCGGCCCGGAGCGGTCCCCTAGCTTGCGAGTCCTTCCACGTTTCCATCTCCAGCTTGAGTTTTTCCAATTCCGCTTCAAGGTCCTTCACCTTCTTCTCCTCTTTCTCAATCGTCTGCCGATACTGTTGACGCTCGATGTCAAATTGCGCAAGCTGCTTTTCCAGCTCGGCTTCCATCTTGAGCGACTTTTTACTCTCCTCTTCGAGACCCTCGGCCATGCAATCCACCCTCACTTTTTCCTCAAAGAGAATTTGCGCCAGGTCCTCGGACCTCTTCCTCTCCTCGATATATTTCATTATTATTTTCTTCCTCTCAGCCAGCAACAGGAGAACGATATTTTTCTGTCGGTTTCTTTCCTCCTCGAGAATATCGTTGGTTTTTTTAAGTTCAGCTTCCAGTCGCTTGATGTCGTCTTTTTCCATCTCCAACTCTTTTTTAAGCCGCGTTCGCTCCTTCTCTAAGCCATAAGTTATGTCATCGCCCTGAGCCGTGTCGTGCTCGTGCTTTCGTTTTCTTCCTCAAGTTCTTTGATCACCGCTCGATGTCTAATCTCTGCGTCCTTCAGGACCTTCGCCATCCGAACCTGCATTCGTCGTTGCTGCATCACCAGAGACTCTAAACTCACGATTTGTGGGTCAACTTGGTTTGCCGACGATCCGAGCCCTCCGCTGGCCAATG
>JAAMPD010002969.1:0-12047 GCA_025266255.1 Trissolcus basalis
TGACGGACTTAAGGCGGGTCTCCCAGCACCTAGCACAAAAATTTCTCGCAGATATCAAAGCGGTAAATTTTCGTCAAAAACTTGTTATGATAAAATCGATAGAGCCGCGCGCGTCTCTCTATGTTGACTGACCGCTTCTTTCAACGTCGTTTTCGGTTTATCTCTGTGCAATAATGATCCGACGTTTTATAATTCCCAAGAGAGGTTGAGGAGGCCAGTTCAATTCAATCTCGACGGTGCTTACAAACAACGTCAGGAGCATCAAATAAAAATAAAAAATTCAGCTTTAATTTTTGCATTTTTATTTTTCCAAACATTTTCCAAGTAAATATTATATCCAGACAGAAATGTCTTAAAAACGTGATTTTTCCTAATTTAATTCATATGTTCATTCATATGTTTTGTTTGATTTTAAGTAGATTTTATATTGTTTTGTATTGTACCTCTGTGTACCTCTAAAAATTCACTGTAAAACGACAAAAAAAATGTTCAAACTGAAATGATTTTTTCCGAGAAATGAAAATACTGAGTGACGTTTATCCAACGCAGGCTTAACTTTTGAAACTTTTTTAACTCTCTTTGAATTTCTCAGAAAATCAAAAAAATTTTTGCACAATTATCCATGAAAATGTAAATTATGTTCAAATGAAATTTCCATTGCAGTTGCGTATAGTTTTGTAAAACTTGTGCATGTAGGAATAGATATTATTGCCCCAAGGTTTATATATGCGTGCAGCACGAGGAACTAATGTTGCCAACACGTCAGACTCATGTACCTGTCATCTGAATAATACGTGCTCCAAGACTGGGGAATCGACCCGCTGATACTAAGTGAAAGTTCTGATTCACGTCCGTTTAAATTATCATCTTTGTTCATTAGCAAAAAGTGTTATAATCTATTTATTTTCGCGCAGGTCAGAAAAATCTTCGAGTGCATCTGGCGAATCCAATCTGTTCAACCCTCTCGGACAATGAAAAATCTCGTGCGGCTAGGTTGCAGCTCATTTATTCAGAACCTTAGTCGGACGGAGAAAAATATATTTTCGTGCGAGCGCGATCCACGGTACGCTGTTGGCGTTTTTGCACGATTATTTATTATAATTGCTCGAAATCTCTCGCAGTTTGTAGAGGAAAACCGGCTCTGTCAATTTGTAGCCAGTCAAATATCATCTCAAGTTCAAAACATATATTTCCATCGTCGAAGAAAAAGAGTTTGGCTTTTTTCGTCGACCCGAGCGTGCTGGACAGCGATAATTTGCACTGCAATTTTTGCAGAGCAGACATATGAAAACATCGCGCTCGAGACTATGGTGCATATATAAATTGAAAAATCTGAAACTAAAGAGACATACTCGATGTCAGTCGTCGATAACAAAGTCGTACCTTTTACAAGCGAGGAGATACAACATGCTCTCCCTCTGAGGGTTTTTTCCTCTCTCCAGGAATCTTGAATTCCACTGAATTATTCAGAAGTACTTACCGACAACGTTGAGACTGTAGTTCAGCGACATCTTAGGCTCCGTGCTGACCTGGCATTCGTAGACTCCCGAGTCCCTTTGCTGCGGCGACTTTATCTGCAGTGTCCAGTTTTCGGATTTATCAGGATGAATCACTTGGAATCGCAGATCCGAGGTGTACATGTGAATCCCGGCGCTCAGTATGTGCATATCCCGTTTGCGCATCCAAGACACCTGAAAGCAAACAATGGCACACGTCACATCTCTTCGTTTTGCTTATCTCCTTTTGCAGAGACGATAAGCCAAAACCGATGTCATTTTGTGAATAAAAAACATCGTTACATAAGGTAAGACGCCGAACTTGAGCGTTGCGCTCTGCCACTGGGTCATACAGAGCTGGTACCTTTTTATCCTGATTGTCATAGATTGAACTGCCGGCTGTTTTTTTTTTCTTCCCTTACCCTACCCCTTTTTTGTTTGAGTGGATACCTTTGCAACTGCGCTCTTTGTACAAAAAGATTTCATCCACGTACTGCGATTCATGCACTTCTTTTTGCACGACGCTTTTGTTGTATGGCGAATTGAATGCTTTCGGTCGAGGTGTTTTATAGAGACGTTCCACTGAACCGAGTATTTTGCGCTCGCTCTTATTTAATTGTACGTGTTAAAATGGTTAATTTTGTTTCCACAAAGATTGAAGATAAAAATGGTGTAGGTGCATGACTTTTTTTCCATCGTTTTGTCAGACTGTTACACGTGTTACACGGATAGAAAAAAAACATCAAAATTTACTATGATCACTGTAAACTGCGGACCATAACCTCAAATGCAAATTTTTCCTGTGAATCGCAGAAAATTTTATTATGGACAGAACATTTTTTACTGATTTCCGACTAAATTTTAGTGTGTTCACTGTTAATTTTTTTGATGAAGCTTTACCGTCAACGCTTTGCTGAGAATCACAGTAAATTTTAATGTTTTTTTTTATCCGTGTACGATTACTGTTGAGCATTTGACTAGTGTGTGTTGAATTTAAACACATGATAAACTTTTGAGAAAATTCCTCAAATATTAATTATAAATACGCTTCAAGAGGCAGTAAGTGCAATTAAGCTCCAATTGCAATTAGTAGTTCTTCTTAGCTGTTTGATAAGTGAAGCATTAAATGCATGAAAGTTTCGTATGTATTCATACACTTAAAACATATAACTTCGATCTAAAAGCTTTTATAGTTCTAAACCATAGATATTAATTAATTTCAGAAACAAAAATTCAGTTGCCACCATTTGTATAAAGTATAACTAAATCAAATTTGTTTTGAATTATTTTTTCACATGTAGATATTTCATTTTTTTCATTTCGATATTCGTTTTTTTATTCATTTTTGTTCAACATTCATTTTAAAAATATTCTAGTAATCACAGAAATCATTCAAGAAGTTTTAATTGAAATTAATATCAAATGATTTCGTATTAAGAATATCTACACGAATTGTGTCTAATCCCTTCACAGTAACAGATGGTGCTAATCTTAAATATTTTAGTAGTTCATTATTTGTTTTTTTTCATTTATTAAGTGAACTAAATTGAAAGCTGTTAAAATTTGATCGATCATGAAATATAAGGGTAGTATAATAAGGAAAAAAACTGTCATCAAGTATGTCTTTTGAAGAGGATAAGAGTATATGCTTCATTTTTTACGACACGCTGGAAAGAAAGTGATAAATGTGAATACCTGATAGGCCACGTTTTAAATTCTTCTCGCCACTAATTTTTAATCGCTCGTACGCGCTAAGTACTTCGTCTCAAGTGTGCTCCAACTCTCTATCATCCATTGAAAAAGAAAAAAAAACTTTCTGATTGCAGTGATAAATAGCCAAGCCAAGTGTGTGTATGAATATCATTCAAATGGTTTTGTTTATGACTTGTAGTTTCACTAAAAGAAATAAAAACACTTGTGATTACGCATTCAGAGTGAAAAAAGGGGAGTAATAAGCTATGCCATAAAAAGTGAACGTATAATATACCTACTGTTCTTAACGCCAACTATATATACAGTTTGTAGTTAAAACGTGTATTATCAATTTAATAAAAATAAATAAATAAATAAAAAAATAAAAAATAAAAAATAAAAACAAAGAAAAGTTTTATCGCCACTGATGGTGCGTTCGATATATTTCTTTCTGATTCATATTTTCCGTACACAAAAATGCACAACAACAAAAAAAGAAAAAAACAGTTGACACAAAATTTTGCCAGAAAGTCGGAATGTTTATCCGATAAAAAAAACAAACGAAAAAACTTTGAATTGACGTAAGTTCGATTTTAAACTCTCTCATTGGAAATTCGTTCGAATTTTGTTTTCATTCTTCGTTTACATTTTGAAGATAAGAAAACATTATATTATTTCCATATTTTAATGTTTATTTTTTGTATTAAAATAAAATAAAGACCGAATGTGAAGCTATGGGACTATACTTGTTACAGTTGCCTGCGTTCAATTGGTCAGACTAGTTTGAATCACGTAAGATATTTGGTCGGTAGTTACTGTTGCAAGTGCCAGATGCGAACAATACGTAGCAAGAGTGGATATTGCTTTAGCAGAAAGCAATGTCTTGAAACCTCACTTGTCGTGCGAAATTTCTCAGCTTCAAACCTCTGTGACATTTACATCTGTGTCCCTTTTTTTAACTGAGACGACATCTCAATGTTGAATTTTATGCAAGAATTTCCTGTTGACGATTTTTATCGTAATAAAAAACATTGCCAACATAGCTTTGAAAATTTTTATTTATACGTTTCTAAAGTGTGCACCAAACTAACGAAACAGTTGGTAAAATGGGGATAAAACATTCACTTTGTAAGTTTTTATTAGAATTTTATTTGTTTAAAAAATCTCATGAAAAAACATCAACTTGTTTGAGTTTTGAGACTTTTATTTCAGAGTTTGATCAAATGACCGCTCCATACCAACACGCAGACAACATCAACAAAGGTATTTGAGTATTTAGAGTTGCACCGGAAACTGACAAAAATTAAGATATTCTTAAAAAAATAATAAAACAATATAGTATTGGATAAAATTTGCATAAAAGTCTGATTTTACTTTCTGCTAAATTTAATTTGACAATGCTTTATTAAACAGTATGATAAAAATTCACGCATCTTTGAAAATGATTAAATCAAGCTTTTTCGCTGTACAATTATTTCAAACCTGATATTATGAATCATACAAAACATACATCGTTAATTAAACGAGCGTTACAACAAAAAGTAAAAATTGTGTTTGTGTTGGGTTTGCAATTTTCGCATGTAAATTTTGATTAAAAGTGTATCGCAGGACTGAAGTTATTGCGAAAATTGAAGATATAAATTTAATTGTATGTTTTTAGCAGCGCGAATTCAAGCGAAAGATGATAATGAATGTTGAGCCGGGGTATTAAACAATGGGGTAGGATATGATACGCTCGCCAATAATGAATCTTTCATTAAAAATTTGTAACAAGCTTCGTGCGAGCGCTAATTTAATTAGACGAGAATGTTTCTACCATCTCGTTTAAAGTGGTTTGCACGCGGAAGAAAATTTGAAAATTCAGCACTGTATGACAGCTTGTTCTGAGAAGATATAAAAACGTGTTGAAAGATGCGGCAAAGGTGTAAAAGCGAAAAGCATCGACGTAATTAGTGTCGGCGGATAGCGATCTTTCAAAGAGAAGCTTGCTGACACGCGCAAGATAGATTGTGCGATCCATCCTACTAATTATTCGATGTAGGCAGATAAACTTTTATTTCTTCTTATAACCACTTTTTGCAATGAAATTCGTCAGGCCAAATTTGATTCAAATCTATAGAAATGATGGTTGAATTTCAAGTGGTTGTCGGCAAAAAATGAACTCTGGGGGATGAACATTTTTTTCTGAATTCAAAACGAAACGGATTCAAGAATTTAATTAAACACACGTCTTATCTTGAGAATTATCACCTGTATTATCCAGACCGAATTGGGCGTTTGCTTCGGTCTGCGGTGTGAGTGGTATTCTCACGCCAAACGTTTATTAATGTTGCACACTATCTCAATGCACAGAAGTCATATAAGGCCAAGTTATTGCCGATATATTACCATGCAATCAGCGATCTGTATCGTCATACGTGAGTTGAATATCGTCTTTCGACAGAGATTGCTTGAGAATCGTTGTTACCGTTCTCGTTTCTCGCAATTCCACGGCAAAATTTTAATGCTCATTCCTGCGGCAATACCCAACGCGATTCAACTTCGTTTTCACCATATCTTTTATCAGTATGCACTTAGCCATTAACGGATAGTTGAAACGACGACTTATGTTAGTAACAAAAGTACCACTTATGAATTAATTTATCATTAGAATAAGAAAAAGAGTGAACCAGAATGTTTTTAGTTCATTTTGAGAAGTCCAATCAATTTGTGTCAATTTGGATATTTTTGCATATATAAGATCGCGAGGCGAGTGATGACAGTGTACAACGCAAGTTACATGTCCCTGGCGGTGTATGCTTATGCTTTTGGGTGGCTTTGTGCATAACTATGTTTATCAGTCAAGCATGCTTGCAAGCTACTTTTAGAAAACACTAAAATGTTCATGGTATAACTAAATATACGAAAGTTTAAAGTTCAGGTTTGTCTATAGGGTAATCTTTAAAGTGAAACGTAATCCAAAAATAGACTGACGTAATTTGGTATTGTCAAAAAGAAATCTCGTTTAAACAATTTCAAGCTGAAAACAGAGAGGCAGAGAAGAAAGTATTGTTTCAAAGCAGAAAACTTTTTTCCCGATGATAATTAACTTTCTGTCACGTTGGTGATGGTTTTGAATCATCACGCGCCGCGTGTAATGCAATATCCTAATGAAAAATGTTCCGCTCAAAAATGCAAATTCAAAGAAATAAGAACAACCGACGAAATTTCCACTGTAATGAGTATAATGTTGCTTTCATTTTTTTTCATTGTAAAAAAAGGGAAACTTGGGAATATAATATTTCACAGAGTCATTTCTCAAAGCGCATACAGCGTTTTTAATTTCGCAAAATCGTTGGCTCATTATCGCAGCATTTTTGGGGCTTGAAAAATTTGTCAATGGGATTGTTGTCTTCAGTACAAATGAGCAACAAAACAATCGTGCTATCCGCAGTAATTAATCCTCGAGAGAAAAGAGAAACAACGAGTGTAATGCTATTGTGTGTCCCAAGCGAAGTGCTGAAGTACTCTAATTCGTTAATGCCGACGTAACGCATCGTGGATAATTAGAGCACACCGTGTGCGGAACTAGAAAAAAAATTCAAAGTTTGCGATTCTAGCACCGGCATCATGGGTTTCACGAGTTCTTGGCACGTGAGCTTTTCTTACTGGAACCATCTTGTAACGTAATGGCCCTGCGGTGTACGAAAACCCCGCGGGATCTGAGTCCCACAAGATGCCACGTCGTGAATAAAATGTGCCGAATTCCTCAGATCCTAGTATCCCGAAGGAATTCGAAGACTGCACTCGACCGTGCTGGGCGTATATCGATCTTGCGATTACACACAATCGTTCTCTATTCTGTCCTTTATGTTGACAAGTCTCTCTTAAATTTGTTGGATCCTCTCGCGTCGGCTAGGAATGTCGAAAGTTGGAAATGATAGTCGAGCAATTTTGCAGAAATCAGAATAACACGCACGCCTCACGGACGCAATTTATGAAAACAAACTTTCGGCATGTTACATTTTGGCACAATTTTGATGCTAATGAAACTTGGTCCTAGAAGTAAAATCAATTCTTTCAATGTGAAAATCGAACGTCCTGATTCGAAAACTGCATCTGCGCTTCGAACGCTTTTTTCAAAACATAAATGTATACGAAAGAAATTCTTGATTTCGACATACTTCAAGTGGCGAAATCATTCTTTACATCGTAACAAAAAATTCGCCACTTAAAGTATATCGAAATTGAAAATTTTTTAATAATTTTTTTATTTGAAAAAAACCTTTGAAGCGTAGATCCTCTTTTAAAATCCGGATTCAATTGCAATTGCTGAAATTAAGCAAAAAACCTCTGATGCGTTGACGAGGAGATATTTATTTTGACGAACCGGGAGTCAAATTGCCGAACATTTCATTCGCTTTGCACAATTCAAAAAGATTTATTTTATCTCGATGAGAAACGAACAGAACTCTCGCACATTTTCACATAAATTTTATCTTTATCAGCGACAAAAAAGAGCCGGCCCGATAAATCAGATCTATCACGTTCGAAAACTTGCGTCAAAATTCTTTCGCAGTAATTTTTCTTTAACGGAAAATGTCAGACCGACCAAATGGCTATTTTCAATTACATCTCGAAAGCGCAACACCTTTAACGTCGCGCAGTAAAGCTGAGTGAAGAAACCAACTGAAACTAGAGACGCCTGAGTAATAGTCGAATGAGGGAAAAAATGGTTATCCTATCTTCACTTTTTCGTCTTCTTATAATTAAGCATCTCTTCATTGAGAAATCGTTCGGTAAAATTACTATGAATATCTTATGAAATAATTTATTCAATGTTGATTTCGTAAGAGTATTTTTAATGTTACTTCTGAATATTTTGAAAAATTTGTTAAGTTTAACATTTAAAACGGCATTAGACGCACATTTTTTAAAGCAAATTTTTAGCAGTACATAAATGTTATGTAATTTTTTATGAAAAAAAAACCGACAGACCGAAATATGATATTCTCGGCATTAAAAATATTGTAAATGAAAATTTTAATATGAAATGATATAAAAAAAAATTTTAAGACAAAACATTATTTAAAAATTCTGCCGAATAAAGGTTTTTTGTACTGATTTCCGAATATTTTGACGATATTTTAATATCTCATGGAAATTCAGATGCAAACTTTTGAATATATCTTATTTCCCACTGTTTATCAACAAAGACATGGCTTAATACCTTTTTGTAGACAAGTTCACTTTTGTATTTATCAACTGATAGCTACTCGAAAAAAATTTTCATTTAAATTAGTCTAGTGAACCAGATTTTAATCATGTTACTGAGCGGTACACTTGATAAATCCGTTTATCTAGTGTTCTTGATTTACTTTTGTTAAAAATAACTGAAAAATGTAAAAAAATCTTTTAGTCAAAAAATTTATATTTGCATGTTAAATCTGTACCTTACTTGTGTATAAAGCCAGTCAACCTGTTAATAATTGTATCAGACATATTACAAAATTTTTATAAACTTGAAATTTTATCTTTCAAAAATTTATTAAAGCCTATAAAAATCAAAATTAAAATTAAGTCAACTCAGTTGTTGAAAGGTGAAACGAGGTAAAAATGATCCATGTCTAAAAATTGGGTAGAAGTGATTATAATAAATATCAAAAATATTTAAGCAATAAATAACATGTGACTATATTTTGTAAAGTACATAAGACATTTTTTTATAAAGCGATCACTTTTTGGTAAAAATTAATCTCCAACAGTTATAAATTATTAATTTTTCTAAACTATTGAGTACCATGGCTACCAGAATTTCGTTAGACAACTATCTAATTAACGATTTATCTCTATGATTAAGGCTATATAAATTACAATATTTGATTATTTAAAATCAAGTAAAAATATCAGGAAATTGAATATGTATAAAATAATATAAAATTAAGTGGAACTTAGTTAACTTAGAGATTGTTTTGAAATGATACATAAAGTTAGAATAAAATTGTTGATAAAAACATTAAAAAATAAGTAAATTAGTTAAAAAGTGTACAAATCAAATATTTCACTGAAATGCAAAGTTGAAATATTACACTAAGGCACTGAAAATAGACTGTAATAAATTGATGATGAATTAAAAACTATCACTTGGCCTAGTTCGGGCACCTATGTCCTTTTTGGGAAAGGCAGGTGATAAATGCAGAAGAGATTCCTACTGTTTATCTTTAATCTTAATTAAATTAGTCTTATATGCGAGGAGCTGTTGAATTCTAAAGATGCATGATTTTGTAAATAATGTATCGATATATATTAATCAAATAACTGACCATAGTATTCAATCATAAATAGGTATTAATATTTGAATAGTATTCTATAATAAATGATGGAAGCCCCTACTATAATTATGGGAAAATGCTGATGCAGTCGGACCGCGGATTTGAATGTGTTCCCATCCGAAATATGACGCGGTTCCATACAAAAACGACCGACTTGGCAAAATCCGCGAGCCGTTGGTAGCAAAGTGCTATCGAAGAAGCTCCGATAAGCGTGAGAATGTTATGCCCTGCATAACCTAAATTATTATTAATAAATAAATAAATATTATATTATAAATTTGATTTATTAAGAATTGATTAATTAAGAATTTAATTGCATAACAGAATTAAAAGAACAACGAAAAAAATAAATAAATAAATAAAAATGGACTACGTAGACAGTCTCATCGTAGGGCTGATATTGGCATCTTCATTCAATGGGTTGAATATCAGTATCTGAGTTACAGTGGCTTTGTCAGGCTGTAATCAGGGAGTTATAAAAAGAACAATTTTTTTAAATCGTATCAGGCCAACATAGGGATATCATTTTTAAGATTCTGATCTGGCCCTGATCCAAGCCCTGTTTTGAAAGCGTTTGGATCCAAATAGGGCTGATCAGGTTTAAAGCGTCACATCCTGATCAGGTCCCTATTTAAGGCACTGACCAGGACCCAGATAATAACCTCATCGGGAGATCAGGCCACCCAATCTGAGCCTGATCATGACCCGACCTGGTCAAGTCCGGCTGCCTGACCAGGGCCCTATTTCAGCCCTAATTCCAATTTCTACCAGGGGCGCTACCAACCGTTACACGTAGGACTTTACACGTAGGTTAATTTTTGTATTTTGCGTTTGAACGAACATTTTAAATTCATAAATAAATAACCGTGAGTGTCGTAAATAAATTTGAGTCACCCTGTCACCAAAAACTATTCAAAAATATAAGTTTGTTCAAAAATAACAAAAAGGAGTGAAAATCACGATAATGACTTAATTCATGAAATAATTCAATATAAAATAATAAGCTAGACATGCGTTAACAGAGATAAATAACAATAAATGACTAAGATAAAGAAAAAACGTTATATATAATTTATGTAATTAAAATGTGTATATGTATACTTGTTAAATTTTTATAGTTAAGTTAAAATTTTTCATATTTTGACAGTCCAAAATTTGTTGTTTTTTTTCTACTTATTTATGAATTTCGCCTGATTTGTATTTAGTTTTATAATATAAATGCAAATTATTTATGGAAATTGAACATGACAATGGAAAGTTAGATTTACATGAATTTTATATAAATTGTGCACATAAAATTTGGTTATAGGTACGTTGTACTATAAAAAAAAGCTGCCTGTGGAATATTTGTGAAAATTTCGAAAATAATAAAAATTAAGAAAAAAAAAATCAAAATCTCTTTACAACTGTCTAACTAATTTTTGGTATCAGAGGGAATCCGGCCCTAGACGTCACACATAATTTTCAGCAAGACAGAGTTTGACATTTAGTTTCGAAGCATTACATGACGTCAAATAAACTAAAACACTTTTTTCAAGTGGTCGGCCGAGGGAGATTCGAACCGCCGACCTCCCGAACACAAGCTGAACGCGTTACCGCCACACCAACTTGCCTCGGTTTAAGAAAAAAATATCAATCATTTCTAAGAGACATTGTTTAACATTGTTTTTGTTTGATTTAATTTTTTTACGTGATCATTTTTACCCGAATAGCAAGATTAGAATGAAAATTATTTTTCATAACTACTTTCAAGTTATATTTTAAATCTGCTTTTTGCATTCTGTAATGATTATTGGAGTTTTTAATAGTATGACATTAACCGTTTGATAATTATTCACTGTACTTAAATAATTATTATTGTGTGAGCTATAGAAAAAGCGAAGGCTGGTATGAGCGCTACGATTGCTTTCAGCAGTCCTTGAAATAGAGTTAATGAATAAATTATGGGTCAAGTATATATCGCAATGCATGATATAATCGAAAGATCATTTTTCGACGTTGTAATATACGCTGTCTAAAATATTATTTATTCTGTAATGAGTTTCTAAATTCATTGTGTCAAAGTACTCTATATCTGAAAATCGTTCGAAAATGTGTTAACTGAAAATTTCATTTCCAAACTGAAACGGGATAAAATTACGTGATCAAATCTTGTAACTAAACTACTTAGTGGTAGGGCGCAGCGCCTATTATGGTTAATAAAGACGCAACGTTACACAGACAAGAGATAATAGCAAAGCGGCCCTAAAATAAGTATCAAATCATACCCTGCTTATATGTCTTTCAAACACTTCTAACTTAAATAAGAGACAGATTTGATTGTTTATTCTACATATGAAGAGTTGACTTTATTCATTAATAATATATATTTTGATAAAAAATTAAGTCTCGCTGGGATTAACTTGAAACAATCGGAATATGTTTTTGAAAGACAAAAAGCAAATATGAGAATATATTAAATACACAATTTTGTTTCAAAAATGTTCTGTCGATATATATGAAAAATAAAAACGAGAAAATAAGAATATTTCAAAAGAAATTTCCACTT
>JAAMPD010002970.1:0-12101 GCA_025266255.1 Trissolcus basalis
TATATATATATATATATATATATATAACATTTAAAATTTGTGAAATTGATATACATTGTAATAAAGAAAAATTGTTACAAAAGTTGAAAACAATGTCAAGCAGTAATTCATAGACGCGTCTTCGATGTAAATATAGTAAGCTTGTTTTCTGTGGACATTACATCATTTGTTACTCGAAGAGATAATTACCGGTATTTTTATATGCATATATACCTTGAATAAAGTGCGTAGATAATGAAGATAAACGCAAGAGAAAATAATTCAAGAGTATAAAATTGCGGACGAAAAAATTGTGTCAAAGGAATTTCTTTTAGAAACAAGTGTATATATATAATGAATAAAAGTAAAAATATAAGAAAAATTGACCTTCCATGCATTTTTGTTGAATTTACTCTAAACTTGACTTCAAACAAGCTATGTTTCAAATTATTTATGTTGAGCAGGCAGGATTAAACAATGAATAAAGAAATTTATTAACAGTCTAGTCGCGGTGCATGATGGAGATGCATTTTGGCTTAAGCGAGAAAAAAGAAAGAAAGAGCGCAAGTTAATGTGGTGGGGATGACAGTTATTTTCCCAACAATTTACATGTTCATTCACAAAAAGGTTTGTTTGAATTAAATTTAAAAAAATTGTATCCAAACTTGAATTGTAATCTGACATATGGGCGGAGCTTAGAAAAAATGGTCGTCGTAATGAATTTTGGACCACATAATCAGAAAGTTCATTTTAATGTTTATTTTTGATATTATCAGAGAACTAATTTTTGTACTGTAAAAAAAGTTTGTTTAAAAATTCGTTTTTGTTGAAAGTCTACAATAATTATCCCCCATTCTTATTCGCAATTCAGTCATAGCACGCCTCTTTGTCGTTCGTGTGGGATATTGACATGCTTATGTAAGGTACTCATACATGTCAATCATACCCATTTGATGACGTTTGTGTGTAACACAAACATGTTTTTGTTACAGCACTAATAATATTCACCACGACCTTTTTTCAAACATGTGTAACATAAGCATGTATTAGTGCTTTAACAAAACTTGGTAGCACAAATATATGTTTCTGTCAGACATGTATTTCAGTTTGTTTACATCTTTCCGTCATTGTTCATTCAATTATTATTTTATAAATATACAAAAATAAACAATGATTATGAGCTGATTATTTTATTATTTTCAAATTTTTAATCTTTATCATTTTTTTTTTTTTGTAGTGTAATTTTATTTGTAAACTCAATAAAATCAAACAAGATCATGGCTAATATCTTCAAGGATTGTAATAAAAACATTTGTCATCAGAAATAAGTAAATTTTGTTCGTCAATGATTAGAGAAATCGCGGCAAACTCAATCCATATGTTGAAAAAAATTGACAAGAAAAAAAGACACTCTTTGTTTTACGTTTTGTTTCATAATGCTGCTGTATTCTTTTTCATCTCATCGTTTACAGGGTGGCCTTAATTTTTAAAATCATCTTAGAGGTTCTATTTTATTATATGTAATATAATGTGTAACCCTTTAAAATTATAAATTTAATTCAACATTTGTTGCGCAAAAAGAAAAAGAGATGTAAAAAAACAAACACGAATTAATGTGGATAAAATTGTTGTGATCAATTTGTCAATGGCAGACTTCATTGGTTTAATCGTGCAGAAAATAATCATGTCAGTCGACTTAAATCATTTAATCCAGACCCAATTAATAGCTCATTTTAAATGACATTAAACGGTCCTGGAATGTCACTAATTAGTCATGAAATAATCCCTTCCTTGCAAGGAAGCAATTTCGTCATCATAAAGATGAAATAACAAACCATCATTTTGTTCTTGCCACAACAATACACAATTTTCTTTTTAGAACAAAAAAAAAACAGCAAATTCTTTTTCATCTGTTTTTTCATATGATTCATATGTTATATTTATTCCAAATGTTTTTATTTGTTGCATTGTTTATAATAATAATAATAATGATAATCTATTTTCATTGAATATAAAATTTGAATTTTCCCGCTTTCTTACAAGACTGTTTACACCGAGTAAGGTTTCAAAGTTCCCACAGTCTTGCGCAGCTGTCAAAATGAATGATTTTGGTTAAAAAACAAACTGACATAAATGTTCTCAACTAATCGAGTTTAATTTCGAGCCTATGAAATCGGCTGTCTGGAACAGGTGATTTTATTCGGTGACAGAAAGCCAAGTAAAAGTGCCACTTTGTTCAAAATTCTCAGTTGATGAGATAATACAACCCATCTTCAAGTTATTGTGCTATTTCGAGGTTAAGGTAAAAAGTAATTTTTTAAACAAATTATTGTTTCATTCAATTGTTTAATTATACAAATTAATAACAAGTTGATTGAACTGAACTGTTTGTTTTGATGATGATTGTTTCAGAGAAAAAAAAATTATTCCATTTTTTTGGATAAAACGCTTGAAATGTGTGCAAAAAAAGTAATTTTAGTAACAGGAGGAAGTGGATTGGTTGGATCTGCAATAAAATCTGTGATTGAGAATGAATCAAGGCCAGATGAAAATTGGATCTTTGTCAGTTCCAAAGATGCAAATCTATGGTAATATTTTGTTCAAGAGATACTTATTTCATCATTTCAGTTTATTATTCTGAATTTGTATTGATTTTTGAAAAATGTTTGCAGCGATAAAGCCGAAACGGAGAAACTTTTTGAGAAATATAAACCCACTCATGTGATTCATTTAGCGGCCATGGTAGGAGGTCTTTTTTATAATATGTCTCACAATTTGGATTTCCTGGTAAACAAATTGGACAATTATTCTATACAATTTTTGCAAAATAAAATAGAACAGTTGTTTCAAATTCAAATTGATACATTTGTTTGCAGAGGCAAAATATTTTCATAAACGACAACGTCCTGCAGACGTCACACCAGAACAACGTCGTCAAAGTAGTATCCTGTCTTTCCACATGTATCTTTCCTGACAAAACGACTTATCCCATCGATGAAACTATGGTATAGACCCATTGACAAATTGACAAATCATTGACAAATCGATAATAATGCAAACAACTTGTTGGTGTTTAATTAAAGGTACATAACGGGCCGCCACATCCGTCAAACTACGGCTATAGTTATGCCAAAAGGTTGATAGATATTGCCAACAGAGGATACTTTGATCAACATGGGAGGAAATATACAAGCATCATACCGTGTAATGTATTTGGACCGAATGACAATTTTTGTCCGAATGCGAGCCATGTAATCCCAGGTCTCATGAGGAAGTTGCACGATCTCATTAAAGATGGTAGAATCATTTCAATTCTCCAAACGATATTTTCCAATTATAGTTGAATTCCAAAATGGTCCTCAATTGAATTGAATGAAACTTTTTCAGGGAACACACAAGATAAACAATTCATAGTTCTTGGTTCTGGAAAACCTCTGCGCCAATTCATCTACAGTGTTGACCTTGCAAAATTGATAATCTGGGTTTTACGTGAATACGACTCTATCGAGCCAATTATTTTATCTGGTAAATAACTTGTTGTTTAACGAAACAAAACAAAATCAATCGATCAAATGCATTTTGTTTTTTCAGTGGACGAATCATCGGAGATAACAATTTCACACGCGGCAGAAACTTTGGCAAAAGCCTTCCGATTTCGAGGTCAAATCATTTATGATACTTCTAATGCGGATGGCCAGTACAAAAAGACTGCAAGCAACTCCAAGCTGAGAAAATATCTGCCTGAATTCAAGTTTACGCCTTTTGAAAAGGCCATACAGGAGACTGTTGATTGGTATATTCAAAATTATGATAAGGCAAGAAACTGATGGACAAAATTATTCTAATTGTTCTGATTAGAAATCATATTAAGTAATATTATTCGAAACTTTTATTTTTATACTCAAAAACTGAGACGTTGTAAAAATGTTGGATAATAAATGTTTATTTTTATCATTAATGAATTCAAATTACTAACTAACTAACCATAGAAATTATTCAACCAATTAAACTTAATTGCAAACACTTACTTGTGTCATGATAGCACATCCAATCCATATATCAGCAGGGTGAAGCTCATGTTTGAGTATGTATTATGTATTAGTAGCAGCATGAAAAATGCATAAAACATCAAAGCTTCATGCATGCCATAACGTTTAGCGCCATACATATCCTATTGGACATAAAAAAAAGTTTTTGATTCAGAAATTGTGCGAACTTTATTCGCTAACAATCATTAATCTTTCTCTACTTTAAAACCAAAGTTTCTATCAATGGATATATTATAAGTACAAATGCGTTGATGTATATCAACTTGCTCAAAATATATTAATTATTTCACTTTTATTTATTCTTTAATTAAGAGAGAATGCTGAGTAGAAAATATCTTTAATTTTGTATACGAGAGATTTGAAATTTCTTACATTTCTTAAATCCTTACCGATGCTTTTGTCAAGATGCTTATGTTCGTGCCATACCACGATGAATTTTCTCATGTGCATGTACTGCAATTCATTCGTTATGTCTACATTCTGAAATGAATATTCCTATTGAATTCTTCTATCTATTATTAAATTCTTATCTTAATTAGTATAATGACACTTATGTTAAAATTATTACGAAAAATATAAAAGTTACTGTTGTTATAATGCCTCTTAAAATAGCTAAAAGGTTGAAAAGAGAAACTGTGACACATGAAATTATATGAAAAAAACTGACAAATTCTTGAAATTTTATCATGTCACTTATTGGTCCGTCTCGCCGCAATATGTTTTAACATGCCAAATTTAAACTGACCTTTCACCTCAAGGATGTGTACTATGTTCTGCTATGTTCCAGTGAATTAAAAATAGATTTATTTCTTCATAATAATTATTTATTATTTTTTTTTTTTTCAAAACAGTAGCAACCACGACAAAGAAAAAGAAAAACAGTTAAACAAATGAACGAATTGGTTAACCTTGAAAGATTTGAATGAAAAAAATGATGTTGTTATTCTAATTTGAGTGAGGATGATTTTGCAAGAATGTGGAAAAAATTGTTGGATATAAGGAATGAAATTTGAAATGAATGAAATGAAGTTTGAGGATGATAGATATATAATAGTAATAACAAAAGCGCCCTCTGAAAAAGCTCGAACCCCTCGAAAAAGTTTGTGCCGAGGGGTTGGCTGCGCGAGTGCGCAAGCTTAGGCGCGCGGCCGGGCCCCCTCTCTTGCGCGCGCGATCTTTATTTTTTTGCTGCTTTCCTTGGTTCTTTCTTCGACAGTCGACAGTGCTCGGCAAGTGTTTTTCCTCGACGGATATCCGGCGCGGCCACTCGCGACTCGACGTCGCTGATAAATAAATAAAGCCAGCCGAGCACGTGGTTATCTATACTGACGGCGTCTTCGCGTGCGATCTCGTGGCCGAACTTGCGCACCCAACCGTCGCACTGTCCCCAACGGCTCCGACGCCTCCACCGATTAGTGTCAAGTCGTCGCAATGCAGTGCCCCATCACACGTTTGTTTTCATTCTGCATCTCTACTCCTCTTCAATCCATTTCTTTCGTCATTACTTTTTTTTTTTTTTTATATAAAAAACAACAACTTGCTTTTTACTTTTCACACAGCGTTTGTTATTGTTTACCTTTTCTTTTTTCGTTCATTCAAATACGCCGTGCTTGCACAAATTTCGATACATTTTCTCTCATCAAATTTGTTTTTGTTCAGGTGGTTAGCCTCGATATCGCATCTTTGATAATTTAATAAAATGATATATTTTCTCATCAGGGTGTAGTTCAAAATGAATCAAGTTGAGTATAGTTTCAATGTAAACGGATCTGTGTGCTTTGTGGAAAAATCATTTTCATCAAATCAACCAGGGATACATATCAAGTGATGACATAATGTTGCTTCGTTAACATCATTTTTAGACATAACAAAATTAATCAATGAACAAAGTTTCATAATTATTGTAGGCAAAATTGAAAAGAGTTTCAATTTGTGTCATTATTGTGACAACTGTATATAAGTATGAAAAAAGCAACATTTTGACATCACTGTTGAATGTTTTTAGGGTAAGAGAATAAGCTCAACAATAGAAAGAAATAACAACAACAAAAATTGGTTTGATTTTGGATACAAATCAAGATGAAGGAAGTCGTTGGGTGGAAATAAACTTGTGAATAAGCTATAGGAGATTATTGCATTTGAAAATATACGAGCGCGACTAAAAAGTTGCAATAAACTTATAACCGAAAGTCTCGAGGTTGATTATACTTTGATCCGGCCGGCAAGTCGTGAAGCAAAATTAGAGGCGCGAATTTATAACGTGGTGCAATTAAATATGACTGCAGTAATGACCGGCGGCGTCTGTCAAGTAGCCGCGGAAAGTTGTTTTGACAAGAAGCGTTCTATTTTGACAATAACGACGCCGGTTATAACTGCAGATATGCGACAAAACCTTAGCCCAAACTTTTCTCATTCTCTTTGTTGCAAAAAGTTTTCACCAACTCTTTCGACGTTGGACATCTCGGCTTTACAAAACTTTACTGGCCCTGGATTAACACATGACTTTGTATTTTGGTTTTTGTGCTGGCCGAATAATTGAATCGAATTTTTCATAGAGATGTCGGTTGCACTCTTTCAATTGACTTGACTTGATTACTGTTTTGCCACTGTGGTTGATCGTTCAGTCGTGTATCTCGTTTCACCAGATTATATTTCTGTCAATTCAGCAACTTGCACGAAAAATTGGAAAATGATTCAATTTTATGTAATAGACGATTTATATAGATGTACTAACAATTAAATTATTAAAAAGATATTTCATATTTTATAAAAATAGTCAACTTTTGGTTGTTAAATTGAAAATGATGTTGTTTTAATGAAAATGAATTGGTTTTGAAATGTTGGTGGCATAATTTTTTGGATTGAATGAAATCAATCAGTTGGATCAATTGATTCATAATAATCGTCAAGTTGAAAAATTGAATTCGAACGTTAATCTTGTTTGTAGCGAACGTTGAGGAGTCGAGGAGTTCGTGCTCTAAGACGATCTAATATTTCATCGACGTTTGGAAATCAAAGGAAACATTGATCCCATTTCTCCAAGTTACCATCGCGAGGGGATCCATTTTTTTCTCTCTCTCTCTCTCTCCACTGTTCAAATATTGAAACTACTGATTTCATATTCACGGCCAAATTACTTTCTCTTAGTTCATTTTCACTCTTTAAACAATGATTTGTAGAAAAAATGATGAATTGTGTTGTAAATTTTGTCATTGCATGTGTAGAATGAATGATTACAACAAATGAAATATCATGGGTGTTTCAGCGCTGACAAAATAAGCATAACTATGACGATTGGTCGGATGTACAAGAAATTGGGTATGAGGAGTGTAAGCATGCGGTGCAAACTGCATCGTAGCATTGTTTTCCATCAGACCCGGAGACAGTGCTAACGACTCTATTCGATGTTGACGAACGACCGGCTCCTGGACAACAATCATGCCCGGAATCGTGGTCTTCCGAAGACGCTGGAGCGTTGGCAGCGACGACCTCGTCGTCCCTGGAGCTTTCTTATTTCTCATACACTTCGTATGGTAACCAACAATTAAATTCATTCTTTCACTTTCGCACTTTTAACAAAAACCCTTTTATTTTCTTTTATTTCTTATCTATTTTGTGTCGATTTAATAAACCTCAAGATAACAACACTCATATTGTGCTCTTCACGATATGAAATAGTAAAAGAAGTTACGATGTAATTGTACTGAGGACAACTTAGATAATATACATTTTTACAATGTATGTTGTAACCATGCATGCATTAATACGTGTTCAGTTGTTTTCATGACATTGAATTGCGATTACAAATTCAATAATTGGAAAAAATAATCATTCATTTTTGATTAATTACTTTTAAAAATTCACAACTTAAAATGTGCACGTAGTGGTCGATACAAACAATCTACCATCGTCGATGTCATTCAACATGAAACTTTTGAAATATCTGATGCGAAGCATAAATAACTATTATGCATTAAAATTTTGAACAAATCAACAGTACATACCGTTTTGAATTTATCAATAATTAATATATGTTTGATTTATATTAATAAAAACTTGACAACACTCAGAATTTGAAAAGATGACATTTCAATACAACGATTTATGAATAATCGTAAAAAAAAGTACAATTTATATTGTAACTTGTAATATGCAAAAGGTAAAAATTACTATTTGTGTTGTTCTTATTAGAATATGAAAAAATTACGATTGAAATTGTACGACATTGGTTCCTCAGTGAAGGCGGCGATTCAAAATAGAGTAATATAAAGTATCAAACAAATCACTGCCCAATTGCGGAAGAAAACAATTAAGATGGCGGATTGAAATAAAAAAAATGGACACTTTAAAAATAGCAACATCATTACTGTAAATAGGCAATATTGTTTTCTTATATTTTTAAGCGTGACCTCGCATTGGCAGTGAATAAAGAATAGAGTGTGAAAAATGAAAAACCGCCCGCCTTCTAATTGAGACTTTTTTGCACCTGCGAGTGTTTCAATTAACTGCATCGTTATCTACGCTAATGAATGTTAAGTTTTTGCTCTGTAGGAAAAAAAAGTTGTAAAATAATATAAAAAATGAGGAATGATAATTGCAGGTTAAAAATGTATGTTTCAATATATTATAATCGATTAATGGGAGGCTGTTGCTATTCTTGTGATTATTTTTTGTGCACTTGAAAGAATGCGAGTAAAAATAGTCACACGTAACAGATTACATAAAACGAATATATCTAACGCCGCTGTTGTGGCGCATCCCATGAAATAACGTCAAGATATATCATGACTGCAGCAAATGGAGATTTTAATGGGTTTCTTGCGTTTTTATTCATCGCTCCTTTCTTTTTTGATCTAAAAAATTTTGTCTTTTCTTCGCTTCACACCAACAATGATTACACAAACAGTATGAACAATATTTATCCTCTTCAGACAAAAATCACACAATTAAAATATTTGTTTTAAATTTTTTAAATAATTTATATTCAAATGAATTACGAAGAGAAATAAAAATCGTTAAAAGATAAAATGGTAAGAAAAATATCTGCAATTCAAATTAGTGGATTAGCATGCATTTATCTTATCGTTTGTTCATATTCCGTCAGCCACCGGAATCCGCCCATTCGGATGTCGTAAATCGGACCTCTCACTTGCACGCAATTTGGGCCAGTGGCACTGAGAGAGAGGCCCTAAATCAGCTGTTCTAAAGTCAGTTCGTAACTTGAATGAGAGACCATTTTTTCTTTCTCAAAAACGATTCATATTTTTTCAAATACTTGTATTGATATTTTTTTATTTTTTGCAAAAAAATATGTGTATTAATAATGCCGAGTTTAGTGGCTTTTAAAAGACGATGGAGTATTGGCAGCGACGACCTTGTTCTCTCGTTTTTCTTTCTCGTTTGTTATCACACTGCTATGTGAGCAAATTTTCAAATTCTAAATTATCAATCATCACTTGTATAATAATTTGATTTATTTTATTTTTTTTCCCTCTCTAATCTTTTGTAACAAATTGATCTACAAACAAAATATTTTATTTCAAAAATAGAGCATTTTGTTGTTCAATTTTTTTTGTCAGGATAGTCGTGCTAAGTGTTCTACTCGCAATACTCGAGTGGGATTTAACAACTTTTTGTATTTTACTTTTATGGGACTTCATCCTAGGATATTTAGTGATTTTCGTATTCTGCATGGCGACTGAGCTACATAATTTGTCTCATTTCCATGAGAGGGAGTATTTTGGATACTGCAGCCAGAGCTCCTATTCGTTATCTCCTTTATGTTAGACTTTGTGAGTTGAACATAATTATTTAATATTATATTATCATAAACAATCAATCAACATTTGTTTAATCCTTTTTTTTTTTTTTACAGTTTTGCTATTCGTGGAGACCGGATGGCTCTGCGCAGGCGGAACTTGGATAGTACTTTTTTATCAAACATGTCCCTTTGATAGAGTCAAAGTGATGCTAGGTAGTTAAATAATAGAAGAATTATATATTTTTCTTTTTGTTTTAGCTCCTTTTCCTCCACGGTACGATATTGAACAATTTTTTTTTATCTAACGCAACTCTGCTATGCAAATTGTAGTCGTTAAATTACTCCTTCCCGGATTTACCGCCCGATTATACAAACTCATCCTGATTGAATGATCAGCCTGATAAACAGTTTGCTTTTAATCTATTTTGATATTTGATATGAGGAAATTTGATCATCTGATAATTTTAATGGAAATTGATAAGAAAGGAAAACAATATGATTAGAAAAAGACAATTTTAGATAAATATTCAAAGGAATCGTTGCACCAAAGAGTATATAAGACACTTTATTATGTATTGCAATTGAAAAGTTGACAAATTTTAGCTCAAAGAATGCTGTCGCAAGTATAACTTGACAAGATGCAACAACATTTTTAAAATAAAATACCATTCATCCAATTGAAAATGATTCAAACTTTATAGAGTGCAACGTCATTTTTCAGGGTAGTTGATTTCTTTACAAAGATATCAAAATTTTTTCATCATCAATAAAATTATAATTCATGAAATATATTACTATCTTTATATGTTGGTAAATTTTTCAGGCTACTTTTACGTTTGCTTCATTTCCAAAGAAAATTAAAAACAAACAAAATTTGATTAATTTTACAGGTCTAGTCATATCGAATTGCTGTGTTCTGGCAACAATAACAATAACGGTTTGGTGTGTTTATGACACTGCCGGAAGATCCTGGGTGAAAATGAAAAAATATCAGAGAAGCATGCGTGAAGCCGAATCTCGTAGCAGTAAATTTCATTATAAACGAAGTGGCAGCAGAAATCGCAATTGGAGACAACGGTAAACATTTCTACACATTACATTTTGTGTCCGAGATCAAGTAGAAAATACGGTCCCGGAAAGCTCGATGGAAATTATATCTCACGAATAAAAATATCTGCGGTGTGCCAATTCATAATCTTTTGAAAGCTCAAATGGACGAAATTTATTGGAAATAGCTTCAGTATCGATTCTTCCTGTTGTCCAACGTTTGGTCATAAATTGTGCATTTTTATTAGATATACAAAAGTTTGATCAGAAAATATTATAGGCAAGTTATAAAAATTGCTCCAACAAAAACTTGTCCGCAACAAATAAGATGCTGTATTATTTTGTCAAATTGTTTTATTTTAGTTCCAAACTTTGTATAATTTTAATATGTTTCAACTCAAACGATCGAAAGTAACATCTTGTTTCAAAAGTGTCTAAAATTGTCGAACCTTATTTGTTTTAGCAAAGTGATACGCGCCTATCAGAACAGCTGGGATAACAGATGCAGAATACTATTTTGCTGCATGGGCAATTCGGATAGAAACCGGGTCAGTAAGGGCAAAAATATGCAATAAATCAAACCCCAAAATGTATTGAGCATTCATTGAATCTTAACTCTAAATTTCAAGAGAATAAATAAATACAGAATCATCTTTGTTTGTTTTCAAAATAATTCAAAACCTTTTTTTTTTTTTTCAATAAATAAATTGAATAATGGAATATTTTCATATGGAATATTGAGACTTTTTTCAGACATGTGAACGAATTGATTTAAACAAACTGAAAAAGAAAAACGAAAATAAGCCAAGTCTAATTTTATGCACGTCAAAGTTAAATGAAAATACGTGAAAATGTTTGAATCGACTTTCAGAATTCGTTTGCCGAAATAGCCCGGTTGCTGAGCGATTTCTTCCGTGATATAGATGTCGTGCCGTCAGATGTGGTTGCGGGTCTCGTACTGCTGCGCAAGTTCCAGAAAATCGAGAGAGAGCTGATCGTAAAACAACGCAAGAATGAGATCTATGAGTTCCTCTCAGGCGCCCCTGTCACCCCGCGGACCAAATTTTTGAACCTAGTCGAGGAGGGCAATGATCTAGACCAATTTCAAGCCGCTATTCATTACATGCACTTTGCTCTCGCAGCCTATGGTTGGCCCTTGTTCGTTGTTAGTCGATACAATGGACTTTGTCAGCTTTGTCCTAGGTAGTATACAAATGTAACCAAAGTATTTTTTTTTTTTTTTTTTTTTTTTTTTTTTTTTTTTT
>JAAMPD010002971.1:0-12039 GCA_025266255.1 Trissolcus basalis
ACCTTCCTCCCACTCTTGACGAAATAGATTTCCACAACAAATGATGTACAGGGGATGTGCCATTATAATTAGTAAATTCGAAAATCTTAACAAACAAAATAATAGGTCGCGGGAAAAAGATTTAAAATAATTATTTTAGATAAAAAATCATTTATATTCAAAAATTATTCAGCGCTTGACAAAAACTACAATATAGGTTCATAATTTCTATTCTAGGTTATACAAGTTCTATATAGCATAATTTTTATCAAACTGGATGATAAAAATTATTGAATTTCCCATTTAGCACTGGTTTATGATTCAGATTGATAAAAATTCTTCAAAATTTTCAGAATTTTTCAAAAGTTTTTTTTGCCGTGTATAAAATAAATTATTGAAACTGACAGCAATTTTTGATAAATGAAAGTGAACAGTCTATATTAGTTTAATTAATAATGTTCTATGCTCATTCAGCCAAATTTGCTGGAAGTTTCAATAAGTTTTTACGGATTTTAGATTTTTTCCCCATAAACTGTAGAGTTCAGTATATTTTCATTTATGAATTATATAAATAATATTTGATAGAAGTTTTTTTTTTCTTAGTGCAGAAAAAAATATATTTGTTCAATTAAAACTAACTGTGTGCACAGAGAGAAAAATATGTAGAAATCGGAGAGAATAATATAAAGAAGTCCGAAAACTTTCAGAAATTTTACCATAAAGTACAGTGACATGGTACAAAAAAAGAAAAATACTACTTATCACATGATTTCACCATACAGATAATTTCCCACACGGTCAAAAATTTAATTTAAAAAATAAGTAACATATTTTTTCTCATGTTAAATATATATATTATTAGTCTCCAACTTTATAAATATGGATTTAAAAAAATATATTTAATTTATGTAAGATCTTGCCTATATTATATTCAAAATATAAATGATGTATACATAAAATATATAAGTTTATACTTTTTTTTATATAATATATATTTTGAATATATTTGAAAATATATTTTTGACCGTGTCAGTTTTCTTAAAACATGTATCAACAAAAATAATATTGATAAAAATTTTATTTGTCATTTCATGGAATTCGTTATTTAACTGTCTGGTAATTTTAATATAATTTTTTCTCCATATATAAATAGGTGTGTGAATTTTTTTTTCTATTTCTTTTTCTTTGATACTGAATTTTAAATATGATCTGTACATATTTAGACTGAATATGTTAATTCTTAATAAAATAAATAAACAGAAGAACAAAAATCGCGCATGAAATGCAGTTTAATGAGAGTCATTTTGTTAAGTGCGCGAGAGGCACTAGACATTCTTGCTTATGGGATAGAATGTGCCGAAATCTGCGTACAATTTGCCAGAGAGATTTCGCCAAATCAATGATGCGAAGGTGAACATTAAGCCAATGCAATTCTCTTGTTCTAAACCAGTTTAATAACACAGACATCACTAATAATGATTGTATCGTGATACGGCGAAACATTTAGTTAAACAACTGTTCATCTGTCGATCTGCACTGAATGGAGCGTTCAACGTGACATCGATGCATTTGCAAACACTCCGCTTCCCCGCCGATATACCTCTAACAACAAATTCTCTGACCATGCAATTAATTTTTACTGTTTTGACGTACGTGTACAGTCATGCGAAAATGACGTGTCATTTTGAGAACATATACATCCTCACTCATCGTAAATTCAACACCCATTGGGCTAATTAAGATGAAAATTAGCTCCATCTTATAAACACCTACGTTCATTTTTATTCCGACAAAATGTTCGTCTTTGCGTGACAACATCATTTGACTCTCATCCTCTCTGTTTCCTCATAAACTCCTCCTAACCGTACCACCTAATTGTTTATCCTGTTGAACTATAAAATGTAAATTGCAAAATGTCAAATTATCTTTGAACTACATCTTGATTGTGTAACACTGTCGTTGTATACTATTTCATGGTAGAATCGACTAAAGCCAAGTTCGAATAAGGAATTAACTCTTATCACTAGAGCTTTTTTGACCACTTTTTTTTTTCTCAGGCTTAGTATATATAGGACAATGCAAAGTGGTTGAGACGAAATTGTACGAAAGTAATTTACATGGTATATACAAATACACAAATTTATGTAAATTCAGCTAGCAGGCCGGATGCAAAATGCCTAAAGGTGTACATAAATTCACTGATTCATACAGTTAAGCTGAAATAGCTAAAATAGATTTATTTTGATTTAATTTCATTTGCACTAACTCCAGTGCGGAATTAATTATCCCGAAGAAATAAAGCTGTTTTACCTAAGGTAATAACTTTGAAAAAATTCCAATTATAATTTGAAAATATTGTTATCAATTTTCGAAATGCGCAGGAACTTTCTACCGTGACGGTAAACTACATTTTGAACAAGGTTTATAAACAAATCACTATGAAACATGTATATCACTCTTATCGTGCAAGCTCGTCTGCAAACACAAGCAGAGTCGTAAAAATTACGCTCTTATTATGAAGAACGCTAAAAAGAAAATTATAGTAACAATATGGCGTAGTTTATGAGCGCGACCGCTATAAATGGTGTCATAAAAAATCTCTTGCGTTACGATGAAAACTAATCATTCGTAATAGCGATCTATAAAATATGAAACACCATCGTAATAAATTCGAGTCTCAAATCGTGAATGGCTTTTACATGTTTTTATGAAAACCGTAACCAGCCATATCACTTTTTTTTCGATTCAGCATATGCTGGCAAAAGTTTTTCCAAAAATCCTTCTTTTCTTTTCTTTTCTTCTTTTTTTTTTTTTTCGTTTTCCAATCTAATCTTAATTCAAGTTTTGAAACTGGTATTCTACTTTGTGTATAGTTGACCAATATTTAATCAGAGTTAAAATGGAGTGCATTGATGGTAGGCATCGACCGAGACGAATAAAGCAAGCTTGTGGATATTATATTGATAATGTGTGTACACACGTTATAACATAGCAACTGATTTTAATTCTCATCCGCTGTTTTGATGCCAATGTTTTAAAACGACATCACTTTGAAATTGCGGCCAAGTTTAAATTAGTTCTGAAACATTTGATGCACGCTTCGCTGGTTAATGGTTCTCTGTCGTGTAGATCGATATATATATATATATATAGATATAGATGTATATATATATTGCACGCTGCGCAAGGTGCAGCGATCCCGTTGAGAAGCAGACGCGACTCGCGCGACTGGATTTCGCCTTTCGATTAATGACCTTACCGGTTTCCGAACCTTTCGTGCCGAGCGCACAATCGTTTTTCTTCTCTCCTTCTTCTTTCACACTTCTTTTGCCTTTTTTCTTCGCATTTTTTGTCGAAAAACGAAGCAAATCCAGGATACAAGTGAAAAGAGAGCAGATTACATCGAATTACAATCCCCTATTTGAAAAATGAAATTCGTGAGAAAATGTTGAATTCATTTAAAATTGATTGCAGGATATAAATTAATTGGATGATTATAAAATGATATTGTAATTTTATGAATTATGTGTTTCGTACGAAAACAAAAAATGATAGAATGAGTGTAGGTAAAAAAATTAGTCGGCCAAAAATTGTTGCCGAGTTTATTTTTTGTCCGAATAAAAAAAAAAGTAGTTGTCAAAGTTTTTTTCCCGATCTATTTTAATACGATTCAACCGTTTTGAAGAGTTTCATAATCTCTTGTAAATTTGCAGGCTTCGGCTGTCTAACTTTTCCAACAGTATTATAGTATACTTCCCTGAATACGTTCCACTTTTTCCTCAGTATACCTACAATGCTTATATTTCGTTTGTTTTGATTTTTTTCCCCCTTTTTTTCACCAACTGCATTTCCACTCACTCGAAATTGCACAACTGATACAAATAGATGATTTTCAAGTTGTACAATTTCTGTTGCAACTGAAAAACAAAACCGCGAAAACCTGAGAACCGCGGTGCAAACATGAAAATATGATTTCCGTTTTGTAAAGTTGCGAAAAGAAAAACATTATTTCAGTTAGTTATACTTTTGTAAGCGAACAAAAAAGCCAAAATTTGTTGCGCCGTTATGAAACTTGACGTTTCGTTAAAAAAAAAAAACAAAATAATAAAAAGGTTGAACGACATTGTGGGAAACGGGAATGTATAGTTTGTATATGTGTGTGTATCTTCGTAGTGAAAAAGTTGACATATTTTGACGAAGAGAGAGCTTGTCATGAGCGCATGATGTATTTGAGAATAAGTTGGCAAGTTTCATTAATTGCAAAACTTGGGTTATACGAAAGCGAGAGGCAAAGTTATTGATCCCCGCCACTTGTTAAATTACTTGAACTTACGTTATTTGCAAATACAAATGCACACTTAGCTCTCCGACCAAGTTCTTTAATACAAGTCAAAGATATTGACTCAAAATCCCACACACAAAACGAGACTCGCGTCCCCTCTGTTTGCACAGCTCGAAATCTGGTGAACTCCATTTAGCTTGAATCGCGACCTCTCGCCACGACTTCAATTAGACAAAAATGATGAAAGACTCGTCGGAGCACTTGGATCAGGGCGTCTTCTTCATAAAACCATTATCGAATATAAAATTAAGAGCTTCGTGCTTGCAGCTTTGACGTACAGCGTCCCGTTCTCGAGCTCTTGAATGATTGATGAATCGTAAATAAAGAAGTTTGGAGAGCAAAATAAATTATGATGCCTCTGGAGAATGATGTTTGTTCAAAACAGTTGCAATTTCTTACCAATATTATGAATGGATGCAAAAAGTTTTATCACCATCTCAGGGGCTGGCGACAAAAAAAACCATCACGACGACTCATTTGGGCCGACAAATTACGTGGCTATTCTGCAATGCCCCCTCACATTTGCCGCAGTTCTCACACGAGGCTATGCAGATCCTCTTTTAGCCGTTTGCTTCAATAGCTTTCCGCCATCCATTTGGCATGCGCCGCCAATTACTTGATCAAAATCATTACGATTACGCTTAGATACTTACATGTGCACGCTTTCAACATTACTACTTAGGTGAACTGTCTTCTTTTAATCCGGTTAGTTTGCGTTTATAAAATCCATCCTCTCCATATAAAAACCACACAAAAAATCGACATTTTTTTAATAGAAAATAAGATATTTTATTTTGTCTACTCTAGTCGAACTAATTGATGCCAACTTAGAAATTTGTTAACATTAAACATGAATTATAATTGTTTGACAAAGCGATCAGTTGACGTATAACCTAAATGGTTATTCTTATTTATTTTGTTCAAAACATTTTAGCTTTCGAATTTGTGTCAAAACTGGCAGATAATTCAAATTTTGCAATTCGTTTGATTTGATTCAAAGAAATATAATAAATTCGGATCAAGTTATTATTACATTAATGTTCGAGTATATTGAAATATATTATTATATGAATAGAATATTAATTTACATATTTTTTATACATTTATAATTAATATAAACGTATCCTTATAAATACTTGTATATTTCTTATTATATTTTTAAATTTTTCATGTAATATTGGATTAATAAATATATATTTTGCATATATTTTGACATGTAACTGAATGAATTATAGTTATGATAACTAAAATTGTAGTAGTTACTACTAGATTTCCAGTTATACTAATCATAAAAACGCCAGAATATAATTCAATCAACGAAGTAAATTTTTCTCAATGCACCATAATCTCCAGGTCTCTATACAAAAAAATTATCATATTTTTTGTTGACCCATTTTTATAGCGCAGCAATAAAAAAATTCTCGGTTATAAAATTAATCTGACGGTAATAATTGAAGAATTTAATATAAATTTGTATAACATGTTAAATTTCGTGAATAATGTTTCAAACTGGCATTTTAAATTGAGTCAACACATATTTCATTTATTCAAACATCTTGTCTTTCATATTTTATCCCAAAATTGTCATTGCTAGCCAAATACATTACATGACAGCGGAGTTGAAAATAATCCAATATTTGAAGCTTCTTTAAATTCGAATAATTCATAAACTATGCATACAATTTCCTTCAAATTTCCCATGGACATTAATTTACTGCGGTATTTGCATTTTTGTACTCGCAACAGAGTATGATACGTGAACATCATTATTATCATTGTTTTTCTCGAATAAATTTCAGACAACAAACTCAACATTTCAATTAACTTTACAACTGCCTCTGCCCACTCGGTATGCAAATAGGAATTCGACCATATTAACATTTATTTAGACATTTATATTTGAGATACATATTTTATAGCGACTAAAATACTTTTTCCATGTAATCGTCGAGAGGGATTTGAACCCTCGACCTCCTGACTGTAATCATAGAGTGTTAGCTGTACAACGGTCTGTTTTTCCCTCGTTGGATAATTACATTCAAATAAATGGATATTTACATTTCAACGGGTGTATAGTTAAATTTTGAATTTCAGCGTTGATGAATGTCGTGACGATAACGCAATTCATTATTATTTTTCCAAATTGAATGTCAATAAAGTATGCAACCGAACATTAAATTGAAACAACGGGTCTCGATTTTCCGTCATATAATTTTAGTTTCAAAAAATCTTCTCACCTCTTGTTTTCCCATCATTCTTGTTTTATTTACTCGGGGTGATATAAATATTTTAAGCTGAAGCTATAATTGTGTGGCTAAAATAAGAGATGGTCAGGACCTAATAATATTTGACTTGTTTACATCAAACTACAATGTTTGGATGGTTCAACTCAAGTCGTTTGGTTATGTTGAGTTGGATTAGGTCAGACTAAACCATCGGTTTTAGATTTCCAATTACAATATCTACTCGAGACAAATCAAATTAGGTTCAATTAAAACGAGCCGTGTATAAGCTAATCTAATTACAGATCTAATTAAGTATAATGAAATCAGATCCAATCGTGTCTCGAAAGATCGGGTCATCAGAATACTGCAGAATAACTCTTATGTCCATGTGATATAAACACTTGTCATGCCATTATCAAGGTGAGGCAAAGCAAAATAGTCGGAACTTTTCAATTATAATTCTACTAATACGCATCTATAAGCAAATTTTTGAAACATTTGACTATTTCTAAACTGAGATATTCAATCAAAAATTAAATATCTCGAATTTGAATTTGTGAAACATTTTCATCCCTCACGGACGAAAATATATTTTATTATATCTACAAAAATATAAAAGATATATAAAATTTATAAAACTGCAATAATCAGTATATTCTTATTACATTTTTTTTATATTTTTCATTTTATAAAATTAAATTTTATGAAATAAAATATAAAAAATATATAAAATTTGTATAAAAAAGCGGCAATAATTTGTATATTCTGTTTTTAAAATTTGCGTTTATATTTTCGTCCGTGAGGGATAATTTGCCAAATTGTTCATGGTGATCAAAAATACACGTGTTTAAATTTTAAACAAATTTCGACTCTCCAGAAAAAAAAATTTTAATCTGCAAATTTGCATAAAGTAATTATAATTAATTATCATTTGAAATATGCAATTTTTACTGAACTGATGTATATGTCATACCTTAAACAAATTCTCTCCTCAATTATGAAAATAAAATATATTTCACAAAATTGAAAAATCACCCATTTAACAATAAATACAATTTATATATTTTTTTTTTTTCACCAATCGAAAATCAATCATAACAAATTCGAAAAAATAATGATTACACTTTAAATAAAAAATTAGTAATTGAGAATTGTTTTTAGTTTGAAATAACTATGCTCATAGAATGAAATTCGATGGTTATTCACTGAAATATTTTACCTATAATAAACTGTTTCACGAATTCATTGTGAGGTTATCGTATGCGGTAAGTTAGAATTTCATAGTAAAATTTAATACAGTTTTTCTATCCCTGTAATTGGGTTAAATTGATTTTCAACTGGTGAAAATTATTCATGACGATTATTTTAGGACATAACAATATTTTTGACCTCATATATAACATTAGAAGCAATGTATAATTGGTCTAATTTCGGCGCAGCCATATGACATGTCCATTTTTATTGTATTGTTCGTGCGATACTACTCGAATCATTTGAAAACTCGGTTCAGCTCAATGGATGCTCGTTCTGGATATAGTTATTTCCCATGCTGACGGAATCTTGATACAGTTTAAACATTTGATGATCGTACGCAGTTTGAGCACGAACACCAACTAATTGTGCACGTGTGAAAGGAAAGGAAATCAAATGATTCGAAAAGGTGACGCATATTATCGGAAACTGCTAATATCAAAAATAAACGTATGAAAGAATGACATTATACAAATTGGTCATTCACAGAATCATTCTTGAATCGTTTAAAATCGAGGATAAAATAAATGAAACAATATAAAAATATGAAAAAAACTCGTTTTAATCAGTACAAATAAAAAAATTATTTCAATTGTTTCAGTAATAAAAGAAAACCGTGTATTTTATTTCATTTATAAATTGAATTGTTCAATTGTGATCAAGGTTAAAAAAATTCTGAAAAAAAAAGATTTGAAAGAGATACTGGAGATTGAAAGAGAAATATGAAACATCTCTAAATTTTAAACGAAATTGCAATCGAGTTGAAAGGAGATTCTAAATGAAATTCGAATGTTAAAATAAAATTCGCGAATCCTAAAATTTTGATCGGAAAACAGATAAATGAATTCAGAAAAAATAGATATGAAAATTAGAACCATCGAAATAGTTGCGTGTGGAAAACTTGAATGTTTATCAGGCGATCCACTTTACGTAAAGTGAAGTTACTATTAACAAAGTTTCGGACGTTGGTCACTTTTTGCAAACCTACCGCAAAACGCCAGCAGTAGCTTTATCATATCATAACCACGTGTTCTTCATTGAAATTCTTGCTCACGAACTGCCTTACCTCAGATTCGAATTGAATTATCTGTCAGGAAGGGGGACAAAAAATTCTCGCTTGGCAGCTTTGTTTTTAGTCCGGGAAATATAACTCCGTTCGATCTTATCTTCCAATAACAAAAACGTTATATGAAAATTTACTATCCATTCCGAAAGACTGTCAAATGTTTTTTCCCAATTTATATTGACTTCATGCTTTAATCTAAACTTGATCAGACTGTTTTTATATAAAAGAATTAGGGAAATTAAATTTTATTATTATTTTACTTACTAATAGGCAAAATTTATTGTTACTCAGATTTTCTTAACCTTTTCCTACTGCAAAAAAATCATGATATTTCTATAACTGATAAGGTCACTTTGGTTGTGTGAATTGGATTATTTTTGGATTTCAGATAATATGAATAGTTATGACAATGGGAGTACTAGAATTGAATCAGCAAAACTATTTTAGTTGTTTGTAATCTGACCTTTAACATTTTCATACACTATTTATGACTCGTTGACGAAGATAAACTCACATATGTTTTGTTCTTACCAGCCATTTTCATTATTATTAAATACAATATTGTAAGCATATAAACCAGCACTTTTATACTCTCAATCAACATAACTCGGTACGAAATTATTGTTGACTAAAGTATGTTTTTGAGACTTCATCTCGTAGATAGAAGTTTTATGGTATGTACTTTCCATTAATCTACACTCTTAAAAATGATGTGTTGGTGCAAAAAATACTCGTCTTAGGGCAATTCCAACAACGAAAAAAAAAGATTATAATAAAAATTTCAAATGACTTCATCAAACTGTATGATAAATCAATGACTAAATGATCACTTTGTTGGTTTCCAAATAATTTGCTTTTTTTACATGACAGAAAATTATTTTCCATCCTGTTTAATAAAAATTAATTAGAATTTAAAAAAAATTATTCAATTAAAATCTATGAGTTTGGTAGAAACGTGTATGCCATAACGCAAAAAATGTGTATCCTAGATTTTCGGACGCAATTTAAATAATTTATAAAATTGAGAGTATGAAAAATTGGTAAAAAAAAATACAAAATAACTTTATAGTGGATTTATAAATTTCGAGAGTAGATCTTCGTGTTCCATTGAAACAAATATACAAAAAAGAAATAGAAATAAACTCTGACTATTTTCAAAAATGAATAAATTGTAGCCAGAATAAAAAAATGTTTTAAAATAATAACGAAACAAAATTTCATCAGGCAGAAATCGTATTATGATATGTTTAATCCCAATTTATTATGAAATGTAAGTAATAAATAATTTCAATCGAATTGTTAATCTAGCGCTGCTTTATAAGATATTTTGGTGACAATTCATGATGCTTTTGAAAAATTATTATTTCATACCAATCATTTCCGCCATGTATTTTATCTGAAATTCAATTAAAAATGCCAAACTAATCAAATCGAGTAAAACACATTTCGGACGAAATTACAATCGTTGAATGAAATTTAATTTTGATTACACTTAAAATCATTCTCGAAACAAAAAATTAAAATGCCCATTCTAATTTCTCAACCTGAAACGTAAAATACAATTTTTAACTTTTCAACGAACTGGTGACTTTCACGCGTTAAAATATAGATTGAGAAAAAAATTAAATTTTAAAACGTGTTCACGATTCGGTTACCGGAAAATTAAAAAAAATGTACATCGTTCGCTTGCAGTTCAGAACTCTATTGAAATCCGTTGTTGAGGTGCAGCAAGGCATCAGAATATTCAGAAAATAATTTTTGTAATAAAAAGCAATGCCAAAATCTGGTTGAAAAAATTGTTCAGTGGAATTTGAATTAAAAATGTTCATCAGTGTTCTTTTATTTTTCCCCCTATTATTTTATACGTGATGGACGGCAGAATACATCAACCTCCAATAGAATTACAACAACAAAAATTAAAAAGCAGAAAATCAACAAAAAAATAAAGTACTAAAATTTGAGGAAAACTTGGAGGCTGATTTGCATATCTGGAACTGTGTACAATGTCGAAGGGATGAAAACGTTGATTGAACGTGGGATATAGAAAATTACAGATTATTGGATCGATAATGAGGCTTGAGAAGAAAAGATGCACGTGAAAGTAAAGCGAAATTGAACATGTTGGACTCATAATAAACAACGCGGTGTTTAATATCGCGAGACGAGCCGGGTCGAATCTCGGCGAGATTTACCGATTCGATTAGTGTCGAGGCAGAATCCGGTTCTACGAGACAGAGACATAGCATCTGGAAAGCCGCTGTGCTTTCATAGGCCTATAGGCGATACTAATTTCAACAACGAGTTATGACCGGCATTACATTCCTGACATAATAGCAGCTTCTAGCGTTCGCGCCGGATGCCATACGCGCGCTATCGACGTATTTTGATTTAGCACGACCTGATCGCTGCTCAGTAAGCAAGACGTCATCATCGTCTTGTGTGCCATCGAGAATCCGCTTTTCATCCATAATTAGATTTTGCCTGCTTATCGAGGCTTTTAGACCAACTTCCAGTTGCTCCAAAAATATAGCATTAATATGAAAATAATGTTTCAAACATATTATTTTCACATCATTTTAATAATCAACGATTATCGTTAATGAAATTATAATCAACACATTCTTTATTGTTATTAATTTTTTGGTTTTCGAGCAAAAAATTGGAATTTAGAGTAGAGTATTATTGGTTCCAATGTAGAATTTATAATTTTATTAATTTATATTTATGATTTTATCAAACCAAGATAATCATTATTGGACACCAAAAATAAAATTAGTCAACAACAAATTTTATTTTACTTTTTCTTCATAAACCGACTGTAAAAAAATTATAGTTCAGAATTATCTGACAAAACTTTGAAATCCATAATTAAAAAGTTGATGATACCTTGAAGTCGGATTTGCATCAGCCAATTCACGCGTCATCGGTTTATTTTTTGACAGGTCGATTTGTTTACATTCGAAATTTGACAGGTCAGGGAAATTTGTCATTTTATTCAAAGTGAAAATAAGAGTGCGACTGGTCGTATCTTTTTTATAACAAAAAAAGGGTGGTTCATTGGTTAATGTTATTTGTTTATATTAGACAGGTCGCAAAATTATACTTTTGATATTCAGTTTCGTTAGAAAAATTGAGAATCAAAACGCAGGCGCACGCGCAGCGAGCGCCAATGTATT
>JAAMPD010002972.1:0-12038 GCA_025266255.1 Trissolcus basalis
ATAAAAAATGAATCAATAAAATTTTATGTACACTTCATACATAATTATAAACATACATGATTTTATTTATTAATACAAGTTATATTTACTAATTTTTAAGTCGTATTTTAATTTTTTGTGCAATAGTCAATTGCGTATATCAAATTTTTTCATCCTTCGTCCTTACGTTATTCGTACCGAAAGAATACTCAGCCAGCATTGGTTTTCATAATTTGCCCACATATTTTTTTCATCACATAACAGTATTTCAACAGAGTCGTGCCATTGCTGGCTTCATACTGGTAAAGTACTGGAAAATTCTGTTGGCAAACTATATAGCCAGTACTGGTACGATACTGGCAAACGACAGATCCAGTACTGGTAGGCAAAGTACGGTAGCCAGTACCGAAACGAGGCTGGGCCATTTATATATACTAGCGATTTCCTAATGGGGCATTTTTAAATTAAAAAATAGTCGAGGAAATTATCATTTTTGACAAACATGTCGCAACAAAGTTGTTCCTCATACGTTCAAAATGTTTCTTGAAAAGTTTTGCATTTATTAGTGCAAAACTCGTCCAGAGAAGGCAACATTAACAAACAAAAACACGACCATATATTCGCATAGCGGGCACGCCATCTTCCTACACTTATACGCACGGGGCGAGCTATTTGAACATGCCATTTAAAAAAAAATTTTATCATGTTTTACGGTGAATAATAATGAAGTAATTGTCATGATAAACCTTTGTTTATTTAACAATGAATAATTTTTTCATACATTCATAAAATGATCAATAAAGCTAAATAATTATTAAAAATACTAGCTGTTATACCGTTTTAGGTCAATTTTTAAGTGTATAGCTAAGTATAAGATAATATATGAATGTTCTTAAATAGTGAGACAAGATCATCTTAACTAGATATTGAATTTTTACAGTATCTGTACAATATCTGCTAATCACTTCGAATTTGTCATAGCAATGACACACACGTGCATGTCTCTTGTTGAAGTGGATATATTTGCTATAACAGAGTTTCGCTAACGAACTCATCATGGTATCTCTCACCATCTCACTCTTTTATATTTATTCATCCCACTGCGTTCAATACCTCTACTTGCACTGCATGTACACACGTGATCACGATACGAAATTAAAACAAATTTTAATTGAATTAATAAAACTAAAGAATTAACCAAAACTCAAGCTTTATATTCGTATACAAGAATTAGTTGTAACGAAGTTGATCACCAGTTGACTGAAAATACAAAAAATGATATACTATTATTGAAGACTTTATATATAGCGTAATTTAAATAATATTGTGAAAAGCCTAAGGTAATGGATTACGTAAAATTAAACTTGAAACTGAAAATTAAACCTGTGGTAAGTTGTCACCCAACTAGCACTAACTTATCTCAAGAGGCCTGACGAAATTTCAAAAAAGTATTCTACAAATTCAACCGCACAAGTTGGTGTAAGTTTCTGTTTGACTTAAAAACACCGATCACGTTCTCACATAACAAGCATCGTAGTCGTAACCACCGTACGGTCCATAACACGCGAGTATCCGTATCACTTTTATCTGTTCGGTGCCACTCTGCAAAATATTTGCTGCATTCACGGTTTTTTTTTGTCAACTTTGTCATTTGTACCAGATAGACACCTTTAATTACTTGTATCTTATAAGTAAATTAAACATCTTACGGTTTACTTCTCAGCAATGCCAATTTTTTTCAATTTTTTCTTCAATGTTAATTTCTATAGAGCATGATTGAGTATAATCCAATTAAACTACACAATTTCCGGAATAAATACAATTTCAACATTAATGTATAACTTCTTGTTTGATAATGAGATTGTATCACTTAAGGGAGTTGCTAGAATGTTAGGTCAGATGCTAAGAAATGATCCGAAGTTATATCGGATTCAGTCCAATCGCTCGAGTTGGTACAATAGCAGAAATGGAAATCATAACTTGAATTCGCTCTCTTTAATTGCCATAGAACTTATGATCATAGGCATTTTTCTAAAACTGATCGATTGTGATTAATTTACATTATTCACTGCCAGTTCTTTGAATAGTTAATTCAGAAACCTGAAATCAAAATCAAATAAAGTCGGAGGAAACATTATAAAAAAGCGAAAATCTTAAATTGCTAATTTTTCAATTTAATCAATAGAAATAAAACATTTCACGAAAATTTGAAAAAGGTAAAACATTGATATAAGATTTTTTACCTGTACTTCTGGCCTAGTTCCTAAAGCATACATTACTGCATCGGCAACATCATCAGGTAAAAGAGAAGGGTAAGTTTCAGAAAAATTGCTTAGTAATGGTTCATGTTTAGCAATATTTGTCTCCACTAATCCTGGACTAATACTCTGCATCAAAAATCACAAAAACACTTATATCTTGCAATAAATAAATATCACAAAATAATGTTATTACCGTAACTCGGATTTTTGGATCAGCATCTTTTAGCTCATTTCTTATGGTATGTGTCAATGCGACCGCGGCATGTTTGGTTGCTGGATATATGTTGAATCCATTCAGTCCTTTTTCTTTCGATAGTCCTTCCGAGGGTATGATATGACCCAAAATACTGTTCAATAATGAAAAGGCATTTTTAAGTTAACGCATTGAAGTAATTTTTTTCGAATTCAATAGAAAAGTATTTTTTCATATTTTATACACATTTTTTGATAATCATAACAAACGATTTTCAAGATTTTTATTGTGTGTATTGTTGATCTAACTATGCTCGCTGAATTAGTATTCTTCTGTTGTCTCTTATTTTCTATTCAGTTTCTACTCTTCACATTGTAAATCCTCAACATTTAAGTGAATCTAAGAGTAACTCAGAATTTTTTATTGAAATACTGCATTTGCCAAAGAAAAAGACTTGAAAGCAAAAAAAGTCCTGTAATAAAAGAGCCACAATGTCAACATTCCAAATAGCGAGTCAGTACCTGTTAACATTAATAATATGCCCTTCGGTTCTTCTATTTTTCATCGAGTGCACTGCATGGTTGACGCACAAAGCCATCGCAAGGACATTAATACTTAACAGTCTCTCAAAAGTTACGCCGTCGCTTTCTGTGAACCCAAATTAATGGTTTGTATATTAACTTTCCAAAATAACTAGTTTAACTGTTTTCAACTTTGACAAATCTAACTTCTGTTATTTATTAACACATATGTGACATATCTACTACTGCATTATATTTGATAAACATTCTTTGTCTCGGTTTTTATAATTTCTTGTTCGTGTGCAAATGTCATTATTTCGAATATTCCACGAAAATAAATATAATTTTTTATTTGTATCGAAAAAAATATTTAAATTGAAATTGTAAACGTTATTTGATAAAGTCTATCATCACATATATCTGAACATGCAATGTGTTGTTTGCATGAAACATTATGTATATTTTTTTGTTTCGAAATAACTCAAGTATCTATAAGTAATGAAGAATTTTTTATTCAACTTATTGTGAATAGAATATGTTAAAAGGAATAATATAATAATTTCATATTTTTATGCAAATCGAGACTCCAGTAGTTTCAGTTCCCCAGTTAAGGAGACGTCCCAGTAAAAATGCTAAAATCGTCAATAATGTTTGTAATTCTTTTTGCATCGCGTTTCTCTTAATAAATATAATCAAGACCATGTATAAGAAACCAAAATTTATTAATTGTTTATGTTATTAACATATGTTATGTTATTAACTATCGAAAAATAGGTTATGTTTGACAAGAGCTGCGTACCGCAATTCTAAATGGATTTTGGTCTAATTTTTTTTAAATATTCGTCACATGGAGCAGAACAAATTGTACAGACAGATTTTTGATATTTATCAATAAAAAGTTATGGACAATTAAATGAAAACCGAAATGAGGATATAATCGGGACATTTTTCACTTAATTGTTTATAACTTTTTTTTATAAATATTAAAAATCTGTTTGTACAATTTGAAAATTTGTTTTTTAACGTTTGAAAATAAAATTTTAACAAATTAAAAGTTAAAAATTTAATCTTTTCAAAAACAAACTTAATGCTGACGTTTGAAACTATAGATTTTTTTCCAGTTTAGGGAAATGTAGAACCTAGAAGTTCATGAAAAATGCAACCGAGGTTATTATTGGAACCTCAAATTCCGACATATACTCTAAACTAAATGATGCTTACTCAACATATTTTGTATAATTAAAAAATATAAGGTCGACTGAGGTAAATATTAACATTAACTTTGTTTCGTCAAGGTCACGCAAAGGTTGCCTTTGTTAATCAAACAAAATACACATAATTTAAATCATGTATTTCAATGAATGGTATGAAATAAACTATTTTTACAATGCTTAGGGTATAGCACTCATTTTTCAAAGTGTTTGTTAATAGTAATTAAAATTTAGAATGAAATTATAAAATGATTTTTTTCACAGTATATTGAATTTTAATGATTTTTTGTTTCAAGTAATACTTTTATAATAAACTTTCATTCACTAAAGCATGATTGGAATGCTTTTATTCAAGATATGGAACTTTCATTTAAAGATTTTGTAGTTAACTATGTGACCTTAAAAACAATTTGAGTATCAGAAATAATCCAGTTTACCTTTTAGTGTGAAATTTTAAAATCACGATTTCAAATCAATATATACTTTTTTTAATATTCTTACTTTTCGGAGTTTGTACTTTGCTATGGCTTGTTCTAACAAATTAAAACAATATTTTTATGAAATAATTATTTTTTAAAACGACGAAGTCATAGTTATACAATATATCATTTGCAAGATAAGGGGCATTGTGTACCTTACTATAGAATAGTAAAAAAGATAATATATATTTTGTATATAGTAAGGCATTTATGTCTGCGTATATGGCTACTAACCATAAATGTAACCATATGTGCTGCATAAATGGCAGCATATGTACAGCATATATGTTTCATCAAACATATATGACTCATATATGCAGCTTATATGTGCCATATTTGAAGCATTTATGTTCCCATTCGCCTGGGATGTTTTATGTACGGACAATATATGAACATAATATAAACTTTATTAGTAAGGTTCATAAGACATAAAAAACAATATGCTATTCCGATATATTATTGTTTTGTATTGTATCAATAATAATGAGCTTGTCACATATTACCCCATCTCCGTAATTACCCTAACTTCTCTTACTCTTATATTGTAAAGTTCCTAGCAATTGCTTTGCTACAATATTGTAATAGAAAATAATTGAAGTAAAAAAGTGTTAGTCTGGTATACCAGTAATTTTAGAATAATCGATGACACCAGCATTGTTGACTAGAATTTGTACGCCATTTAGATGCTCGTCTACCCAATCGAATGCTTTTTTCAAATCATTCTTGTTCGCAACATCACAATTTACGCGAAATAGCGTGCCGAAAGTGTCATCCTGCTTCACACATTCTATTTCCTTATACTGAATATCGAGTCCAACCACGTTAATTCCTGAAGCGAGAAATGCTCGGGCTATTGCAGCGCCAATTCCAGAAGCGGCACCTGTCACAATAGCGGTTTTTCCTTGCCATCGGTTCATATCGCTGCAAAAGTTTTCGTTCTGCTGATTTAAAAATGTATTATATATTAGCAATAGCCACGACTGAAAATATAAATCATTTGAAAAATGGTAAATGATTTCAAAACTATTATTGAATGGAAATGTGTGCTCGTAAACTTTTCATGAATTTGTCTGGTACCAATATAAATCAATATACAAATAAAATTATAATATCTTTCGGAACTACAGGTATTAAACACTTATAATGACTTTAGGAAAAACTCGGAAGGATATCGTACACTTGCTAAAATCAGAGGTAGGTTTAGGTCGTATTGAAATGTATTAAATGGATAATGTAACTTTTAGTGAAGTTATATAAAGCGATAACATTCTGTAGGTTATCTTTATTCGCCCAAAGCTACTCACATCTGTAGTATTCAAAATAAAACTCATTACCTAGTTCTTTTTGTTGATTTGAATACTAATTATACAGTTGCGTATCACAGCAAGAGGACTATCAAGAAAAATGTTTCACTTTTTCAATGAAAAGACAACAGAACTTGAACTAGAAACTCCGCACAATGAACGCGACCCAACTACGGTACGAGTATCATGTGAGTCGGTAACATAATCAGGTATACAACATGTCTTGATTGCCGTAGATTGACTGCGAGATAAAGTTACATAAATGCTGGTTCACATCAACTTTTATTACAAGTTGTTACATTCATTTACAGTTTAAAATAACTGTAAAATGGTCGTAATTTAATTACTATTAATTGCACGCTCAAAAAAAAATAAATAAATAAATAAATAAATTTTGAATTAATCTTGAAATATAATATTTCATTGATGTTGACACTATTGCAACTGTTACAAACAAGCGAATAAGTAAATCGATAATTAATTGATTAATTAATCAGGAGTTTAAGGAATATGATAATTATATAGCATTACCACCGATGAATGACACTGTGGAATGCACAAGAAATGATTATACGCATCGTAACTTCGTGTGCTAACTTTATCTTCCACCATTGTGCGATGCAGCAGCGACGAAAATGTCGAAATCAAGCGAGGCTTTTATTGAAACGCGGGAGTCATTCGCACCACTGCGACGAAGAAGAACAATGGACCCGGTCGAGCGCTTCGCGCTTTGTTGTCAAAGAACCGTAACTCTCTATATGTTCTTCTTACATCTCGCAAACCCTCACTAAACTGAATGTAATTTCATTCAATTGTCTTTTCAACTCAATTATGACGATAAGTGTTGTTTGTTTCGGTGCAGGGACGTCTCTGCTGATAATTGAAAGAATTTTATTGGAAAACTTTCGACCATAGAAAACTAATTTGCGGAAGAAAAATAGGAGGAATAAGTTGAAAAAAAAGTTGCAAATCCGGATTTAGGAAGCGGGAAAAGGATGAACATTTTTCTGTAGTCAATGAGGTGTCGAAATTTCTATTGACATGTCTGAGTAGCGATATTTTGCGAACATCAACGACTGTTTTGGGTTAAAGTGTAGGTTTGGAAGCGCGCGGTTTGCCCGTTGTGGTTTCCCGGGACGTCTTATCTACGCGGCAATCTAAACTTCACTAAGTCAATAGAAGAAGCTTCAAATGAGAGGTTTCGACGTTGCCGTTCTTCGATTAATGGTTTCCTTTCCGAAGCTCGCGAACTTTCAAACTCGCCAGTCCCAATTGCTCTGTCCTTTTTTCTCCAGCCGTTCCTCCATTTTTCCTCGAGGAGGAAACCTTCAGAATCTTCTCTGATCAATCAATATATAATTTTTAATTAAATCTCTTTCTATTTGGTTTCATTCACTATACTTTTTTATGTTTATTTTCATTCCACTTCACAGTTTTGCGAAATAAAATATCGACGTTCTATAAAAGTTGAGATAATTTGCACTCAACTTTGTAATAAATATTTTTTTACTAAACAAAAAATGAATCAACCGTTACAAAGAATATATTCTGTATTGTATTCGATTGTTTTCATAGAAAAGATTTCATTGAACAAATTTTGTATGAAAAAATATCGATGTTCTGTTATTCTGCGATGTTTCGCAATCCAATCTCATTTTTTAATGTCCAGAGGAGGACACTATATAAATGAAAATACATGAGACGGTGCCATGTCGTCTGTACTTTATTTCAGTTCTAAGAGCGTCTTAATTACCAACGACTCGTAGAATAAAGACAGAGATAACGTGGAAGAAGTATATTCGAGTAGGATCGAAATGGTCGAAATAGCTTACAAAAGACACGAAGAGAGAGTGACGAAGAAAAGTGGCAAAGGTTTTAGACGCGAACCCACTGAAAAGCGACGTTATTTAACTACTCATTTCACGTCTATGCAATTTGAGACGTACTTTCACTTAACTTAGTAAACTTCGATATTTGATATGGTTCATGTTGAGCTCGCAATAAAAATGCTCAAAGAACATAGCACGAAGTTAATTATTTATTGAAGTTTATTATTGTGAATTTTTGTACAATTGTATTGAAAAATAAAGAAACATGAGAAATATAGAATATTTGATTTAGGCTAAAAAATGAAATATATGGGTATCTGGAGGATGAGATGTATGAACATTCAATAATTTGAAGTAATTATGTTGGTTACATGTTTTGCAAAAGTTGGCTTTTATAGATATACAATTGTGAAAAAAATTTTATTATGATATAACTTATAATAAATTTGATTACAAAAATTACAATTTATACAAAAAGTTATGCATCATTGAATTGTGTTAGAAAAAACAATACATTATCCGATGGGTGTGAAAATAAAACTTGATTTCATGAATATCATTCAGGTAATTTGATAAGAATATTTACATTAATCCAAAAAATTAATTTTTAGTTTTGCACATTTTCAAAAGATTCTAACACAAAGTGTTTTTCAACACAACTACCTTAAGAACTGCAGTGACGGCCGTTACTTATTTCTATTCGGTCCCTTTACTGTAAATTCTCAGCGCGTCGAGCGGTCGAGACAGTAGATGCACCTTTCGAAAGCACGTACGTAAGCATTTATCTTGGAATATCCTATTTCTCTTGGCAAGAGAGTGAACCGCCCGCATATTTTTCGGATCCACATCACGTCCGGCCTAGTCCGACGTTTCATCGAAAACCTACAATTTCGATTTCTCCAAGATTATACTCTTATCACGTTGGGAGTGTGTTGGCCCACGTGTAAGTGTGCGCCAAGATAGAAATGTGTCGTGGGTCTTAGATAATACGTATATATATATTGCACCGCTCTCGATAATTTTAAGTTCCGCATAGTCCTTTCTTACATAATGCACGGTTCGAAAGTTTCTACGTGAAAAAGTGCATGGCTATGAAAGAATGTTTTTTTTTTTTTAAATGTATTTACTAAGTTTAAACCAAAATGAAATACTGACAAAACTTGCAAGTTTAAACTAGAAATATTTCATTATTTTTCTACTTATTCTCATAAAAATACATCGACTTTCCGATTATATAAAAATTAAATAAAAACATTCGCTGAATGATGTTTCTGTTAATTCTTTAAGCTGATACTAAACGCGTATGTTTATTATGAAATAAAATAATTTTGATGATTCAGAAAAAGTATATGCCAAATACAGAATTTTCAATTCAATAAATATATATATATTTAGATTTATCTTGTCGTTACTATAAAGTTGCTGCATAATATTTATAGATGATCGATAGTGTTTTCCAAATGTTCAGTTTCACAATTTATTTCAAGCTTATGCAAAATATAGTTTATTGAATAAAAAGTTTAAATATATTTCTTACGTTTATAAGAACACAAATTAATATTAACAAATTCCAATTTGTTAATTACAATTTTCGGTCAAATGTACAGATATATTGTACATTATATACGATTGATATATATTAAACATGCTAAATTTATTAAAAATATGTCACTTTTACATACAACATCAACAACATGATAAATGAGTTCCGTGGCTTATGAGATAAAAGAGATGAACTCTTACCGCAGGGTTGCGAGTTCGAAACTCAGTTTTTACCAAATTTCACCAAGTGTGTTAGCTGATTGGCTACGGCTACCATGTTCGCATTCGGGAGGTCGGGGAATTCAATCCCCGCAGCCGGCATTCTGCCTAGGTTTTCGTGGTTTCCTAGGCGTTAAGTCGAAATGCTGAAGTGGATATAAAAGACTTGCAAAAATCAGGGTGCATGTCAAATATAAAAACAAAATTTAGAGGGATTGGAATAATCTTAAGAAGCTCCTCTGGTCTTTGTAATAGGTAATAATTACTTGAATGTAAGGAATCCTTAATAAATAAAAAATATATTTGAACATTTTTTATGTGTACCAAAACGTTATTAAAAAGTATTTTACAATAGGTAACATTCTCATTATTTTCACAATGAAAGTTTCCCAGTAAATGAAAATCGATTCAAAAATATACGGTGGAATTAAAATTTATTCAAAATTATTTGATTTAATTTCAATTCGTAAGAAACTATAATTAAAAGTCAATCCAATATTGTTTCTTTGCAAAAATTACAAAAACATTTTAACATATATTGAATTGTCTTAACCATAAACAGTTATCTGTCAATGGATGAAACAAAAAAATATTATTATGTGTCCAGAGTCAATAAGCACTAAAAAATATTCTGCTGAAAAATCTTGACAACTGATGAGCAATGGATTGAAAATAATGAAGTAATGGTTGACGATCAAAAATTTGAAGTTGAACAAATATATGTGAAGAAAAAAACTCCAGCGGAAGCATATTTGAAATAAAAATATGAAATGAAGTTATTGAAATAATTAAAAATGTGAATATTAAAATTTGGAATCATTAAAATTATTCGTATTAATCATTATCAGTTCTTTATTATTCACTTGTATTTGTGTATTATATCCAGTTTTATTCGAGATGTTTCATCTTTTTTCCATACAATAATACTTATTTATAAAAAATATTTTGAATCATGATTCATTCAAAATAAAGAATCAAGAATTGTAATTTAAGAACAATTGAGAAATAGCAATCGTAATCGATTGATTTTCATTTACTGGGTTGATTGCTTTTGCACAAGAAAAAAATTTGGTTTAAATTATTCAAGTTTTTTAATTGCCTGCATACCTCACATATTTTTTACTTTTCGTTTTTCCTTAAAGAGTTAACTGGAGAAAGTATTTTGTGACTGTAAATGGTAAGAGACGCGCATATTATGTATTGCATTATGTTTTGTATAACATCGTGAAAAACACGAATTCATCTTTCAAACTTGCAACAACTAAAAAAAGGCACTTAATATAAATGTTACTTTGAACATAACTTCCTGTTTGGATGTTCTAATAAAATATTGTTTTAAATCAAATTAAATCCTAATCCTCCTCCTCCTAAAGAGAAAAAGCGCATGGCATCGTGAATTGGCATATGTATCGAATCGTAACTAAATCAACCAACTACATATTTGTTCTTCTTTCTTTATTGGCCCATTTTATCCACAGGTTAATTTGAATTGATATTTATAAGGTAAAAAATCCACCAATGGATGAAATTAAGAATTACTTAAAATTATGAAAATCCGTTAACATGGTTGAAACAATAACTCGTGATTTTTTTTTTTTTTTTCAATTTTGTTGCGTAGTAAATAAGTGATTTTAATTATAAATCCAAATTATAGTGACGCGTGCAGAGAGTGTAGTATCTAGTCCTATCCTAAATCCTATTTCCTATTCCTAAAAATAAAAAGGAGATGACAAGTGTGAATTCAGCTTCATGTATCGAATCCTTTTGAGATCATCTAACTTCACTTTCGTCCATCAATCCTTATTGGTCAGATTTTTCCCGCACCATGTTTGAATAATGTATATAATGTTTCCATGTATTTTCTCTTTGTGATAATATTGATTTGTAATGTAATGTTGTCATGTTGTTATCAAAAGTTATGAATCCATATTTTCAATTTAAAATGTGAATTGTCATATTCTTCATGTTTTATTTTGGAGTAAATCATTACAATCTGTGAAATCTGCCTCAGAGAATTCACTTTCATCACTCATTTTTCTTGAACAGTTTATTATAAGTATAAACTTGATAAACAGACCTATGCAATCAATCAGAGATCAAAATTGGTTGCCTTCTATATTTTTAATGATGAACCATAATGTCATTTCTAGATAAACTGCACAGAGAAAAAGGAATTCGAAAATTTACTACAAAGAATCACAAAACCCGACCAGACTTTCAATTCAATAAAATTTACTATAAAATATAGTAAAATTTATTATATAGTAATAAAAGTTCTGATATTTTCATTGTATATTACGATATTATAGGGTAAATGTACCAATTACTGCGGTTTGCAACTGACGACTGACTTTTCATACAAAAATAAATAAATTGGTCAAAATCTTATGCCAAAATTTGTAACGAAATCATTGTTTGATATTTCCGGCAGCTTGAAGGCAGCAGTAATAGAAACAACCATGACAAGTTATGTTCCAATTACTGATTTAAATTAATATGT
>JAAMPD010002973.1:0-12028 GCA_025266255.1 Trissolcus basalis
TAATTATTATGAATTTTAGATTTGTCCCCCATATACTGTACAGTTCAGTTTTTCATTAAATGAATTACAATATTCGATAGAATTTTTTTCTCGGTGTACTTAAAAATCTAACTAGTAACAGCCTCGACTCAAATATTCACACTAAACGAAAGCTTCTTCAGGTATACAAGTCGTCGTGTACTGTTCCATAAAACTAAGAATCGCTTCCCTCAGGTTCCACTCAAACTTTTCCAAAACCATCTGGCAATACTGCTCCTTCAGCCTGGTAATCTTTTTGAACTGTTTGATACACTTGGTCTTTTCACTCGAACTAATGATCTTCAGTGGGAAATTCATCTCGAACACTTTGTTGCACATTTCTTGATCCAGTTTGAGTTCCTTGATGTTGGTGCAAAACACCAGCAGTTGGTCGTTCAAAATTTTGAACTCCTCCTCGTCCAAACTCGTCAGAACAAACGTCCGGTTGAAGACAAAATGCTCGTTGTACCTTCTAAAGATCCCATCAACAGTAAACGACACATACTTGCCCTCATCGAAGAGCAAACAAATCTTGAAAGTTTCAGGCAGGTGTTGAGTGGCTGGCAATCTTTGCAAGGCCCTAACAATTTCAGGTCCACAGAAAATCCTCTCCTCATTACTACGATCCCCTTTGATCAAGTTTCGATTTTCCTGAGGGTAGCCCATTGGGAGGATTTTCTCAGACTCTGCCACAGGGTTTTCTAAAATAGCAGACGTGAGGTTGTTGCTATTCTGAATCACCCAAGGTTTGCTGAGCCTGGCAGCAAACGTGGTGTCCAGACTCAAAGAGAAGAGAGCCTTCGGATGGTAGATCCCCCTGAGAAAACCCCTGTCAAGTCCATCATAAAGGGTGAAATAGTGTTTAACAAACTGGCTAACCAGTTCCTCCCTGTTCTGAGGAAGGTAATTGTCCCGATTTATAGGAAATCCAGGGGATCCAATGTGAACACCGTCCAGCTTAATCAGATTTGGACAGTACCTCCTGATGGACTCAACGTACCTACTCGGGCTGGAATAGTTGTCACAAAGTGGGTTACCGTCCAACCAGAGTTCCTTAATGTTCATCCCCTTGAGAACACCAAGACAGTCGGCGTTCAAAAGGTCGTTGTTCCGTAAATCCAAGCTGGTTATTTCCAACTTCACCGGCTCCAGGCCAGAAAGACAACTGAGTTCGTTGTACCTCAAGCTGAGTTCGTGGAAATTGGACAGGTCCTTAACAGCGATATTCAGGACACTCGTGAGGGTCCGGGGGAGGAACAGGGGACAGTAGACAGTGTTCGTGATGTCCGGGTCCCTGTGGAAACTGTCCAGGTTGAGCATCTTGAAATTGTGCTTCTTCCTTTTTGTTAGCAGGGCCAGAAGCAGGGGCCGGATGTTCATTTTTAGATCGTGGATAGAGGCGAAGCCCAGAGTGATGGTCAGAAGGAGCATGTCCCCGGTGACGGTTTTGATTATCAGGTTGAGGCGACAGAGTTGCTGCAACGCGTTGTCGCAATTGCGAATCAGAAAGTAGGAATCCTCCCCGGAGATGGTGTACCGAACGGGGATCAGGTCGATCGGCTGAACAGCCAGCAGGATGCTCTTCAGGACCAGCTCCTTGTCCAGGGAGGCGCCCCGGTAAACCTCAATCTTGTGCCAGATGTCGTTGCGACTCATCAGAGATTTTTCGTACGGTGTTATCTGGCCCTTGGCGATGCGCATCGCAGCTGTCGTGGTTATGACCTGGGGGTTCGTGTTGGGCTGCCCAGGTGGAGGCTTCTGGTTACACTGCATTCTTGCTAAATTTTCAAAACCACTTGCTGCAAATAAGTTATGATGTTAATGTCATAATTGTTAATATTGCGTATATAAATATTGATATTTAATTTTGTAAACAAACAGTTACATTAGGAATTTCGAACATAACCTCTGTTTTTAAGACTTGAACATTTTTATTCAATTGTGTTTGTCATTAGGTAATTGCATTTTTTTTTGTTATTTATTTTTATATCAAACTTGAACTGTGATGATTAAAAGTCTTATACTAATTTTAAGAAAATATATAATATATAATAAATATATAAGAAAGTATATAATATATTATATAACAATATAATTATTTGGGACTTATTTATGTTTGGGACTGATTGGATATTTATTTTTGTTATGCATTTTTATCAGAAAACTTAACCTATGATGATTAAAACTCCCAAACTGATTTCAAAAATAAATAATATTTCATAAAATCATTTTTCTATATAGAATAGAAAAAGATTTGGAATGAACAACGGGTCAGTATACTCACTTTTCTTTTTCTTTTTACCCATCCCGAAAATCAGGAAATCAAATCCCTGGAGATTTAAAAAACAATGAAGTTGGTAACAAGTGGTTTCATCCTCCTTAGCTTAGAAGTGTTGCCAACTTCATTCCTAGGGAGGTTCAAATTTACCAAACACGTAAAATCGATTGACGTTTTCTCCAGCTCATCTGTCAGTCTAAAAAATCATCAACATTGAAAATTGAAATCTGACACCCTGCCTGTTTTAGTTTAATGACTGTAAATAAATGACAAGAAACTAAGTTTGTGTAAAAACAAAAACTGGTTCTATAACAAAGTAGAACGTGAGGTGTAAACAAATAAACAAGAGTAAAAAATGGGATCTGAACAAAGTACACAGGAGGGTGGTGGTGGACAAACCCGAGACGGTGCCAGGGCGAAGACTGGTCAGTTAAGGAGAGGTAAGAGTGTTCCTAACAGAAACAGTGTTCCGGACGAAGACTCTCCTCCACGGTGTACCAGTCCTGGACCCAGCATTTGTTCTGATTCTGACCTACCTTACATCTCCTATACTGTAAATCGACCTATTGGGGATTCTCCTAAGATGATCAACAAACAGTCTCAGTCGTGGAACAAATCTGCCAATCAGGATTCTAGGAGACGATCCAGCATTGGAATAATTGGTAAATTTTGAAACAAAAAGTTATTCATTCTGAATTCTCACAGGGACAAAAATAAATTTTCAATTAGATTTAAAATATTTATTTCATGAATTGACTATAAAACTATATATTTCATATAAAAACCGTTTTTTAATATAAAAGCGGCAAGATATAAATAAGATTATATTATATATTATATGTATAATTATAAATAACATATAAAACATTTATAAACTTTTTAAAAACTTTTTATATTTTGAATATAAAACAGCAAGATCATGTATGAATTGAATATAAATTTGTTATATGATATATAAAAAGTATATAAAAAATATATTTTTTGCATATATTTTGACATATATTTTTGTCTGCGTCGGCTCCATATCTAGATATGGGATAAATATAGTATTTATATATACTTATTATTCTCATATGTGAATTTCAAAATTTGTTTTTAATATCTTAACATTTAATCAATAAGGATGTATAAAAATGATGGATTTGTAATACAATTTCAGGTCACCGAAAATCAAACACCGACAAGCTGCACAACATCGTGGTTGTGAAACCAGCAATGACAAACCAAAGTGCAGACAAAGATCCTGACCTACAAAAATTACAAAACATCCCGATGTTCCTTCCCATAATGAGAGGGACGTTGAACATACCTCCAGGAGTGCGAGACCCTGAAGTGCTCGAACGTTTGGACCCTCTAGGACTATTTAATCTTTGTGCGAGGTACCAGCACCATTTGAACAACAACGCCCAGATGATCGCCTCCGAACAACTCGCCCTGTGCAACATTAGTCTTGATAGCGAAGTCAACAAACTCGTCATGTTGGCAGACGAGAAAACTAAAAAGTTTACAAACTTGCTGAACAGCTCAGCAAGGTTCATGAGCTGAGCAGGCAACTAAACAAGTGTCACCTGCAGCTCAATCAGACTCTTGAGAGCTTGGAGATGCTAAATAATATGCTCCCTGTTAAGGAAAGGCTCGAGCCTTTTGTCTGGACTACAGGTTGATAATTGTTCAAGTTTAAATAATGTAAATATTGTAAATAAATTATGCATATCGTATTAAATTATTGGGTACAATGATTTTTTCATTTCCTTTTTTTTTTTTTTTTCATTGTCAATCTCTTACTTTAGTATTTGTAAAAAAATGAAATGCGTATTAAATAATGTAAAGAAAAGAGTTTTATTTTTTAAAATATACAAAGTCATTTGAGTATCACAATTCTTTCAACTGTCTCTACTCTTTATTTTTATCTGAAGACTGAAGAAATTAAAATCATTATGCAACAGTCTGATATTTTGTATATTGTTTGATATTGTACATATTTTACAGATGTGAATTAGAGCCATTTCTAATTCTTCATATTTGAAACGAGATCAACGAGTTTCTTTTTTCAGATCTCTATAAGCTGCTACCACGTCTAACCGATGTTTTTCAAGTCTCATCCTCTCACCGAGGGGCAAATTTTTTCGTTTACCGGACTTGTTTATGACTTTTGTTTTCGTCACCTTTCCTGGCACCTTTTGGTTTGTTCCTTTTTCTGTTGTTTTGTTCCCAACTATTAGTTTGTGCAATAACAGATCTTTTCCTTTCTGAAATTTAAGAAGTTATTTAATTTCAACGAATAGATAGAATTAAATTTAAATAATGCAAAATATATTTTTCGATTTTCTTCGATTTAATCAAAATAGTAAAACAAATTACCTTGTCAGGTTTTTCTTTTAGTCCCTTTATTGTAGGTAATTTGGGAGGTTCTTGGACGATTTCTCCAAACCCAATTTTTTCCTTGACATTTAAACGATCATCAAAATTGTCTTCTTCCTTTTGCTCCTTTTTCAATAACAATTTCTTTTTTCTCTTCTGGGACTTACTCAAATGCTCATATGTCGAAGATTTTTTCTTGCCTATATTTTTGTGTTTGGATTGGAGTTTCACCATCTCATCTATCTCATCTTTTTTCGCCTTCTGGATTCCCTCAACTCTTCCTGTCTTTGGATTACGTTTTACCTCGACTTTGAATTTTTTTTCAAACGCAGTTTCTTTTAAAAATTCTTCCGTCTCTCTGTTCACCCGGTGCAAGAATTTTTCAGGATTTTCATTAGGACGCTGTTTGAAAATCGGCACAGTCTTTTCCGGTTTGGCTTTTGGGTGAAGTTTGGGCTGCGAGGAAGGTTCCAAAGAGATCAGTTTTCCTCGTTTCCTTTTCTTTTTAACCCCTTCAGGTTTACTTTTCATTTTTTCCTGTAGTTTAATTATTCGAAGGACACTTTTTGGTACGGGCTGGTCATCTGGATTTTCGGGGGGTTTGTTAATCTTATCCTTTAACCTAAAAAAATCATTTTATTTAAGAAACGAACAATGTTTTAGTTTTAATATTCATTTTTTTCTAAATTATAAAACAATAGTTGAATTAAACATTGTTGCACTTACTCAGCATCCCTCTTTTGTTTTTGTTTTTCCGGATCTTTAACACCCCGGTGTTTTTTTCCNGGTATTTTCCGGCCCATGTTTTGATTATAATTCAAAACATTCTCTAAAGATTGAGGTTAAGTTCAAGTTTTGATCGATGAGTGACCTACATTACCGACATTGTTAAATATTGATTGTTACAGAAATAAAAAAATTGTTATTTTTAATAATCTTTTAATTTTATGTTTCAAATTACTTTTCGACGACTAAACATTCGCCTGACATTAAATTCGATATATGCTTTCATCATTAACCGATAAAATCATCAAATTTTAGTTTTCCCGCCAAATTCAGAATTTAAACTTCTTTCGGCCAATATCGAACAATTTCAACAACAATAAACAGTGGAAAAATAACTATATCCTATCCTAATTTTTGTGAAATTGTTTTTTGTTACAAAAACGTTGTTGTCATACAAATTGTATTGTATTTTATTAATTCTCAAATTATAATAATTAAGATTATCAGTAATTATCCATTAAATTACATTTAACTACGTTTGATTATTAACTTTTTCTCTTTAAGAAAATTTTCAAATGTTAAATTTAGAATGTGATGGAAAATATTAAGGTGATGCACAACTCATTATCGCTGCGTCTTTCTTAAACGTGAGTAATCATTGTTGTCACCATCTTTGTTGCACACATGATGACTCAAGTATCACCTTAAACAAACCTGATAATATTAAAATGGAACCATAATTATAAAAATAATTAGTAAACAAATTAGAAAAAATGATACAAACTGCTATGTCAACTTCTTTGAACACGTAAGATAAATGTAAATCGAAGACAAAAAATGTAAACAAATCCTCTCAATCTCATTAGAGCTGTGAACTGTGCATTATATCTCTGTCTTTTTTTGTCGGCCACCTGACGCGGAACAAAAAACAAGGACAGAGAGAGATAAACAAGGTTACTTTCACAATGAGGTTGGGATGAGCGTCAGATCTTGTCAGCCTCAGGTTTCTTGGCCTACAGGTTGTCAAAAACATCACATTTATTAAGCATGCGAAGCTGAGAGAACCGTCCAAGGTACATTTCAATTAATCTTTACAGCAAACATCCTCAAACTTACAACCAATCATTACAACCACATAAACAAACTAACTTTTTAATCTTTCTTTTTATCTTTCTTTTGGCCTAATAATTATTCACTGTTTAGATAGTGAGATATTGTTAATTGAAAAAAAAACTCTGTTGTTTATTTTTATATTATTCTTCTTGGGTTATGTATTGGGTTGAAGGTTAGTTTTGGGTTATGGTACAGGTTCGGGTTGTGAGGTAGTTTTTTTTTTTTTGTAAATTTGAATTATCGTTTGTTCATTCTGGTTTTAACGTTTTTGGTTTATTAATTATTGTTATTTTTTCAGAGATGAATGCCTCTTGGATAGGGAGAGGCCGGGCTGGGCGGCTGGCAGTTTACGCTGGTTGTACATTGATCCTGATTTTTATAATGCTTTTATACCGAGCAGCTAGCACAGAAATTAATCGACTTCGTAAGGCAAATGAACTTTGTACACATCAACAGGAGTCCTTGGCCAGTCAACTTCAGAGTAAATTTTTTTCACACAACTTCTTATGATGAAAATTCCAAGCACAACCTAGTGTTCAATTAATAAATTTATAAAACGCTTGTTCCAGTTATCTACGATTACAAAGTGAGTTTAGAAAAATCATTCGCGGATGAAAAAAGCGCAAATGCAGCAGCGAAAAAAGAGTTGCAACAAAGAGCCTCGCGGGAAAAGTCTCTGAGGGACAAGGACAGCGTCGAGGCGCTGCAACGTTACAAAGCCCTGGAACAGAATTACAAATTCTTACAGTCGGAGAACCAGGACTTAGCTGAGGAACTGAAGGCACAAAAGGAGAAGATGACACAGGAGACTAAGAAGCAGATGGAACTTGTGGAGCAGCTTAAAAACGATCTCAAGAATGCCGAGGAGGAGAAGGCCAAATCGATGGAACACCTCAAAGGCAAATACATGCAGCTGGAGAACGAAAAGATTGCCCTGGAGAACAAGTACAATGATACCTTAAAAAATAGTGGCAATGCCAATGGACAAATCGAGCATCTTAGAAAGAAAGATTGTACAGTTGGAACAAACATTGGAGGATAAGAAGGTATATTTTTCTGGAAAAGTTTGTTATCATTAAGGTGATATGTCATATGTATATTCTGGCTCTCTTGCACAATTTAAAAATTATGTCAAATAAATAATTTTTGTTTATTATCTGTCAACAGTATGCAGTCAAAATTGATTTTGTTACTGTAAAACACTTCTCTCAAAATATAAAAAGCTACTGAACAAACTATTTTTATTAAATTATTCGTCACAAAATGATAAATTAAAAAATAACTAAATTGTGCGAGAGAGAAAAAATGTATGTATGCCATTTAACCTTAAAGAAGATTGAAAGTAGATTCATGTTACTGACATGAAAAAAATGTATTTCCTATTTTTATGGGAAAATGGGTGACATGACTACAGAAAGCCGAAAATAATTATTATTTTATATCATGATTTATTTCATAAAAAAAAAACAGTTGGGAATTGTTCGAAACATATATAGTGAGACGAAGATCATTTTTTCCATTTAATCTTTCAATTTTTCATAGAGCCATGATTAACGAAAATTTTTCATTACACCCTAATGTATAAATAATTAAAAAACAGATTAATTATTAAAATATATTGCAATATGACGGATTCCCTAAAAAATTTTGATAAATCAAATTTTCTTTCACGAACTTATTCAAAGGTCTTATCGCTACAAACTATCGAGCTAAATTTGCAAAATTTTGTAAATTTGAAAGCATTTTGTAAAAGAACAAACAATTTTTTACCTTGTTTTTTTAAAACTTTAATGACGATAAAAGTTAAACAGAAAAGAAAATTGATTTTTAATGAATTAATATGATTGATTCAATTTTTCATTATTTTTCAATAAAATAAAAGATAAGCGCTCTTTATCCAATTAATATTTATCACCTGGGCTGAAAATTTCATTATTCAATTACAGCGCCTACACTAAGAACAAAATTCTATCAAATATTATAATTCTTAAATGAAAATTTACTGAACTGTACATTATACGGGGGACAAATATAAAATTCGTAAAAAATTATTAAAACTTCTAGCAACTATTAATGAATGAGCATAAAAAATGACTAAACTAATATTAATTTTTCATTCTCTTTCATCAAAATGTAAATACTTCTTCCGAATCTCAGATTTATGAGCCACATATATTGTACACGGAAAAAAGTAAATTATTATTACTTAATCGTTTTTAAGAATTGACAACTTAACTTAAAAACTTAAAAATTAAGTTATAACAACATAAATTTTAACGGTTGATTCATTTAAATTTCTTATTTTTATTCCATAAATACATTTAAGTGACGAAAAATTATGTATCATAATTTCATTTTAATATTAATATAAGTTGATATTTACTATACTTTAACTCAAAAATTAGTCGAATTATGTTCACGCAACGGCCATGTAATAATCAAGTGAGCGTTGAGTATCGGATTGTCAAACACTAAGTTCTAAACATTTGATGCTTGACGTATCCCTAGTAAAATTGAAAATATAATGACAATATACTGGCCGTATACCAGCCATATAATGGGAATATAATGTTACGAAAACCATATATGAATCATATATGATGATTATAATGGCAATATATTGTCAATATAATGACAATATAATGGCCATATAGAAAACGTATATCGTCATTATAATGTCAATATAATGAAAAATGTTGAATTTTTCATTTAGCTATACGGATAAATCACCATATATGGCAATATAAGCCTCATATATTGGCCATACACGTTTTCTATATGCTCATTATATTGATTATATATGGGCATTATATTTCCATTATATTGATCGTATATTGATCAATATATTGCCCGTATATTGTCAATATATTGTCATTATATTTTTCTTTTTACTAGGGATGTTAACATAACCTAGAGTTCTGAATTCTTAAAAGCGACTAAATAATAATAATTAATTTTTTTTTCCGTGTACTGTTCAATAAATGTTGACACAATTTTTCACTCCATGTGGAATTAAAATGGGGAAAATATTTGTTCTATGTCGGCAACATGAATCTACTTTGACATCCTTTTTAAATGTATGAATCAAATGTATAGAATAAGATGAATTAATCGAAAATATTGAATTTTGTAGAGGGTTGCAAGTCCTTCGTCGATAAAAGAGGAGAAAACACTTGAGACGTCTGTAGATCAACCGGAACAGCGAGAGCAGTTGCCGCAGCCCTCGCCCTCGAATCAGTTGCAGGTAAGTCGAGCCACGAGTAAGGCAAACCTGGCCCCACCCTTGGAAGCACCCATGCAAAAAGATAAGACCGAAGACGTGGTCGAGGAGGTGGCATTTGCTCTCAAAAACGGGGAGATCGTCCCCGCAGATCCCGCAGTTATGAACGGTCCGCAGAAAAACGTCTCTATGTTGCACAACCTCGTTACTAATCCAGAGCGCGTCCTTATGCCGAACGTTTTGCTGAGAGAATCAGTCGACAAGCCAGTACTTAGTATAAATCAAGCCCACGAATTTGACGGGGATAAAAAGAGTTCAAAAGATTGAAATTTTTTAATACCTTCGTCAGTCTGAAAAGTATTAAACTATTTTAATACTTGTTTCTTATTGGTATCTGAGAATTTTAACTTTTGGTTTTTTTGCAACTAACCGGGGGAATTTAGATTAACACTTTTATAGACATCAATTTTATATTTTCAATGCATTTTTTTGAAATGGAAATGCAGTTGAATTTTATTTTTCTGACATGAAATATCAGATTTGTATGTATTGTATAAAATGTTCTCTATAGTTTAAGGATTTTAGTTTTACAAGATTGTTTTTTTATGGAAATCTCGAATTAATATGTACGCGTGGTATGATCTGAACAAAAAAAGTCTACGAACAATGGTTGTTCTACCTCAAGCTGTATCAGTCACTCTCCTTTGAGCACAGTTACAATATTTTTTTTATACTCTAGTTACTTTTAACTCGCATCTCAAATGTATTCTAAATTTTTTCTTTTCAAATAAACAATGTTTCTTTTAACTTTTTGATTCTTTTTTATGTTCTTTCAACTATTTTCCCCCACCTCCTTCAAACTGTACAAGACAATTTACAAAAGCACAGAGATTGTATGTATTCATTTTTTATTCAAAAAAAAAAAGAACTACTTTTTGTATCTGAGGGAAAAGAAATTCCTTTCGCTTTGAAATTGATGGATCTGTTTCATTTTTAGAGCACCTCGACAAGTTCAGCGAAAGCTGTCGCATCAGCCGCGATACCTGAAATGCGAACAAAGTCGTCAGCCTCGACAGTTCCATCAACAAACGTTGAAAACCCGCAAAACAACTTGGTGAAGGCGAAAATGAAGCTACCAGTTGGAGTCGTTCCGATTCCTATTTTGCCAAACGATCAAAACTTGGAGAAGAAGTTTGAGGAGGGTAAGGAAAAAGTGGAGGTGAAAAAGCACCTCGTGGATGCTTTGAAAAATGCTGATCAAAATTCGGTGCTGAATCCTAAACATGTTGCGAAGGATATTATTGATAGACAAAATAATGCTGGATGGATGCAAGAAGTTGGGGAGGATGACAATATTCATGAAAGATTGGAAGGGTAAATATATACTTGATTATTATAAACTTAAGGTGTAACTGTCGGTACAGTAAAAATGATAATTATTAATCATAATAATTTGAACATTTTGATTAATCCTATAATATTAAATTAAAATATAATTTAATTTATAATATACTAGCTGAAAACCCATGCTCCGCATGGGTATTAGCGACGCTTCGCTATTAAGGGTACAGTGACATCATTTTTGACACATGAACAAATGATTGTTATATAGGTATACGTTATTCATGAAAATACTAAATTACTAAAAGTTCAAGTTTAAATTGTTCAAACGTGTGAAAAATCGAAAAGCATTATTGTAATTAATGTAATTTTAGATATTGTATATCATTGGCTCGTATGGAACTTATGCCATTCCAAGTTGGCATTGAATAGAGTGTCATTTATAGTAAATCTTCGAATAGCATTTTATTGGTGCAAATTACTGCTAACGTACTTTTGTCATTACAAACTTTAAAAATTAGTCTTTTTAAGAGCCATTGATATGTGATGTACAATTTTGAAAAATATCACTTCTAGTTATCAAGTTTTTGAGTAAAAAACATACACCTAATATAATTCGCTTAAGTTGGATGCGTAAGATATGTTAAATTAAATGCATCCACAATTCAATGAACAACAATAATTTCATCTGTCAAGAATAACGTTACTGTTTACTTGATGGCGCAGCATCGCTAATACCCGTACAGAGCACAAAATGAAAATTCAAAGAAAAAGAATATTGAAATTAGTGAAAAAATTGGATAATTTTTTAAACTAAAAATTTTAAATTTGTTCAAAATTTTTCACAACCAACAATGTTTTTTATGTTCTGAATACATATTTGTTTTCATGTATCGATGCCGAAAGTTCAGATAGTTTATTCAGCTAGTTTAAAGTTCAACTACACTCGACTCTCGCTAAGATCACGTTCG
>JAAMPD010002973.1:12045-25572 GCA_025266255.1 Trissolcus basalis
CTTATGGCCAAATGTAGAAAAATATTTTTTTATAAATTTGGTAATGTAAATCGATACTTTATATAGCCTATGGCATTTGCGAAAAAATAAGCTTTAATTTGAGACTAATTTAAACTCAATCGGCCCAGTAGTTTTGGAGAAATAAGGTAACAAACAGACAAACATAGATTGAAATTTATATATTAGTAGGAATAGGAATTTATATATCATCCGATATATCATCCTACTAATAGGATATGATCATTTTTTGTATTTTCAATTTTCTTAACTGTTCGTGGATTAAACTCTAATTAAATTGAAATGAAATTTTACTATTGTATAAAATTATTTATTCATAAGTAAGAAATTAAATTACACATTATTTTACTCACGTATATAAATTCTATTTTGATTTTATTTATTTAGAGCTCTGATTAAGTTTCAATAAGCTTGTAACATTCTGTTTTTGTAATCGTAAAAGAAAAAAATTTACAAAATTGTTCTTCTATAATAATTTGAACATTTTTGACTAGTTCTACAGTATGCTGTTAATGTCTGTGCAATAAATCGCTCAATACTACGTTTTTATAATTATTTTTTGCAAATTTGCAGATTTAAAGTTTTTTCTGAAAAGTCAAAAGTTGTTTAAAATTGAACCGTGTATATCTTTGATTGACATAAACAATTAAGCAAAGTATGAACAAATTTCACAAATCCGAATTTCGATTTGTTTAATTTCAACGTATTGTAAATGCGTGCTACGTGTATATTCTGTCTATCTATCAATCTATATAGCATTCTGTTCAATTTTTAAATTAAATATCTTAGCTTAGAAATAGTAAATTTTTTCAATCAAAAATTTAGCAATTGACCCGTATTAATTGAATTAATATTAAAGGTTACACAAACAATTAACTATTTTGTCCTACCAAGAGCAGTAAATAATTACAATCGTTTCATTTATATCAATTTTCAGACAAGACGATGCTGGCCATCAGGGAGATTTGGAAGAGAATTATGATGAATTTTACAAAGAACGACCGCAAAAAAATGACGAGGAAGGAGAAGATGAAAGAGAGGGTAACTTGTTCTGAACATCTTTCTTAAATTAAAAATGTCTCTCGATAAAAAGATTTTTTTTTAATATAAAGCTAACATTTTTTTTTCAGATGACGTTTTCGACTATAATATTAAAGAAAAACGAGACCAGAGATTGTGAAATTTCTAAAAACTGAAGAAAAAAATACGGACAAAAAACTATCTCATCAAAATGCACCTTTTTTTATTGCTTTAGGATTTTTGATTGAATTACAAAAGTCGAGGAACCAAATAGACTGTATTTTTCTAAATCAACAAAGTCTGATAAGCTGACATTTCTTATATGATTTTAGAAATGGAAAACAGAACTAACAAACGCGACTCATATTCACTTGTTCGATTAACATCAACAGTATTATCACAAAACATTCAACTTGTAAAGTTCATATTTATTCAGTTTTATTCGAACAGATTTACTTAAAGGAAAATGGCTTTGGTGCTTCTTGTCCAGCACTATTTTTAGATCTACATGACGATTAACTACCTTAGAGTTGAAAAATCAATCGTGGTTTTTCAAATAGTATGTTAATAAATTGTAAAATTCTTATTGTGTAAATCGTTGAGATAACATCAGAAACTATTGTAAATACTGCTATGTTTTTTTAAATAAAAAAAATAATATAGAAAAAGTTATTGGGCTCGTTTATTCATTTTTGAAATGATTAACTAGTTATTATCTGTCAAATTCCAGTCAAAAGGTTACAAATATTATGTTATTAGTATATCTGATTTATAAATTTTATATAATTTTTCATTTTATATATCCCTTTATTGTTAGCCCTTTACTGTTAACATTTTGTATATAAATATCAATATCAATTAAAAATATCAATCAATTTTGATTGAAGATTAACTTTATTTTAATTAATATTTAATTAAATATTAATTAAAATATTATTTATTTATTAAATTATTATTATTATTTATTAATAAATAATAATAATTATATATTATATTAATTATAATATTATTATTAATTTATTAAATATTAATTATTTATTTTAATAAAGATTCTAAGGTATAACAATACATACACAATTCATTTTTGATTTTGATACATTTTTAGAAAAAGTTGATACCAAAAAACCAGATAAAACATTTTAAGAAAGAAGGCAAAAAAATGGTTTGTTGCGAATTTCTCAACAAAGTTTTTTTTGAATTAAGGGGACTCTCCACGGAAAAATGACGAAATGTAAAAAAAAAAAAAAGAAAAACTTTTTTTTTAAGTTCTCGGATACTTTAAAGTGTTCTCTTTTATGTGGTGCTTTTATTTGGAGCTGGAGTGGCAGATTAATAAATTAAATAAAATTATTATGTATTTTTAAGTCAATTCAGAATGTAAAAGTAAAACTTCAAAATACGTTTTTTTCGTAAACTTATTTTTATCGATTTTCCAAATTTGAAATGTTATTTTCATCCGATTTGCTTTTTTTTTAATTGTTTAGAATTCAATCCTCTAGAACAATTACAGACAGATTTTGAATAACTATTGGTAAAAAAAAGTTATGAACAATAAAGTAAAAAAAAAAAAACACGTTTTTTGGCGTTTTATGGCTTGATTTTACATTATTTTCCATAACTTTTGTTTGTTAAGAGTTATTTAAAATCTGTCCGTAATTTATCTAGTCCTCTAAATAACGAACAAAATGGCAACGATAACAATGAAATGGCTTGTAATTTGAGGTCTCAGTACCTTTTTGAAAATGGGCGTTTTTGAAAATTTGTTTGTTAATAACTCATAAACAGTTGATTTTTTGGGGGTTTTTAATACAGATTCATAATTAGGGAACTGAACTCTACTATATAATCACTAAGAAATCAAGGCAAATGCACTGAAATTGACGAAAATAGCCATTTTCGTGGAGAACCCCCTTAAATTAAAAAGTAGCATATGTTACTTTTAAGGTCCTAAAGATAAACCCTGTATTATTTTGCTGAAAAAAAAAAAAAAAAAAAAAAAAAATAATATTTTGCACACATCTGACTAAAAAAGTAAAGTAAGTCATATAATCAAAAGTAAGTTGAACTTTCTAAGGGAAGAAGAACGTCTTGTTTATCCAACTTTTATAATTGGTAATATTGCTCCTTAATGATTTTATGTAAATTTAGCCAGTGAATAAGGTGATGAGTTGATGTAAATTTTATGTAAAATACTTTCGTTTTATTTCGGTTTGTTGGGATTAATAAGCCAAAAAAGTTTCAATTTTCATAATCATATTTATTATCATTATACTCTATGCATACAGGTATCGCTGTTACATGGTCTTTTATATATATTTGAATTTGTTCGAAACGAAATGTACTCCAAAGACACGGCTGGATAGTCATATATTAGTTTCTTTTTTTTTGTAACGTCAGTTCTTTTTTTGCCACCTCGAATTTAGATTACTAATTTTGTCTCTGAGTATTGTTTAGAGTGAATTGTTGAAACATCGTCAGTTTTACGACTGTCCTTTTCGTACACACGTTTTATGCACCGGATTTGAGAATAGATTACAATCAATGAATATATACTTACATTAATTAATCATTAATATCGTCAGTCACTCGCCCGCGAGCGCAGTTATTTGTTTTTTTTGTTTATTTTATTTTTACTTCATTTTAATCATTAACTTCTTACTCATTTATTAACTCATTCGTTTCTAATAATCATACTCATAATCTTACTACTTACATTAGACGTTCACAGTCAAACTTTTCGTTTCCCAACCTAATTTCAACTTTTTCCAATTTTTCAAAAGTCTTATTGTAGTATATAGGTTTGTCTTATTTTTCTTGCTGTTAAAATTGCATTAAAAAAAGTTATTGAAAGCATGACAGGGTCGAAATTAATTTAAGTTGAGAAACGAAAGGTTCCAACACTCTCAGCTCTCCGATTTTTGTTGTACATTCATTTGATATAAATATGTGGTATGCAAACAACATCGTACTTTGTAAAGTTTAACTTTTAATAGTCCTTAGAGCTAACGTTGCGCTTTACTTTGTCTTCTTACACTGGTCTCTACATAATAATAATACATCCTCCTTCATCATTCTTATTATTCAGTACACCGACATTCTTTTATACCATTATTTATAACTGGACACAACAAATTATCTAGTAACAATTTTCCATCGACCATGTGAAATCGTTTTCGTCGAACGAAAGGGTTATTTCGGGCCCCTTTTTAAAATAACATTTCTAAATTAGTTACGGCTTTATATATTTTTGTATGTAGAGATCAGTGATTTGTTGTCACATAGGTTTTACTTTGCAAAGACTTATTTTCCATTTGTTTTTATATATCAAGAGGAGATGCGAAGGCATACATGGAAGAAAAAATGTTTACTACAAATGCATGTCCCGTTATTATTTTTTTTGTTTTTGTTTTTTTAGAGTTTACAAGAAACGATCAATTGACAAAATGGCGGCATTTGCTAGGTCCACAACTGTTAGGCCAGATGTTTCGTTGTTCCCGAGATTTGGCGGTGGTAAAATCCGGACGACCAACGGGCAGGGCACTTGAAGGAGATTGTCAATATTATAATTTTTTTTTTTTAGCGCGCGCCCTCTCGCGGGCTTTTTTAGTACCAAATTTAGGTGACGGACTGCCAAACGCCGGGAAACCGAGTTAGACAACGTAAAAAAATCAGGCACAGGTAGTGTTTTGATAGATCTGGTTAGCTCATTTGTGAGATTTAGTCTATGTTGATGGTACCCATATTTGTAAATACTGCCACTTTCATTCCACGATTTAGAGAACATTGATTATAGTTTATAGTTTCTCTTTGGATTACTCGGCGCTGAGTTTAGTCAATTTATTTTCAGATTTATAGTTATATGCTTTTTTCTTTCTTCTGAATAAAATATCTAGTGAAAAAACACTATATACGGATGGCAACACTGTAGAAATATATATAATCTCCTTTGGACAATTTTGAAATGCAGGGTCAACGATTTTTTGCGCTTTCACCAAAGAATTGCAATTTTCACTTGCAAGACAATGATATCGATTGATCGAATTTCACGAAACCGATTAATCGATTTATTTTCAGCTTCGAAAATAGAAGTATCGATGCCCGCTCGATCAACGTTCAGCAATCGATCAATCGATATCGAGATTCTCGATTCATCGTGGTACCGACAGCAATCGAGATTCAGAAATTTCGAATAATCGCGAATCAACAATCGATGACAACGCTGGCATTCGAAAAGAGTCTGCAGGCTCGCAAAGATGGAGAAAAATGATTGCCTCAACAAAGTAAAATGAACGATTAAAAAAAAAAGAAACACGCAGGCAAATAACAATCGTAAAATTTCAGTCACGTAATAAATCGGATAAAAGTATTCGCTAATATTGTACATCACATTTGGAGGAAAGTAATCGTTGGGTTCGGCGTGACCGTCAAGTGCACTCAGTCGGTAAATGGCATCGGACTTGTAGTTCTGTGGAATGTTCCCTAGATGGCGTTAGCTTTTAATTGTAAGACAACAACGTAGGCGGCGCTTTGATCGAGTTGGCGTCACTTGTCGGTCATCCAAACTTCGGCAATCGTTCGTAACGTTACGAATCCATTGCAGGCAGATGCAAAAAAAAGTCGCGGGGAATAGAGGGACTAACATAAGACTAGAGTTCATCAATACATGCGCGGGTTGGTCGCTGATGTATAAAAATATAAACATTTAAGAATGAAAGCGTGGGAGCATCGTAAATAATAACTCGGTAAAACAAAAAAAATTAGGCGCTTCAACGTAAATTACAACCTAGAAACAATTAACGTAGAAGATAAAATTGTGCATGGAAATGCGCATGCGCTCTTGAACCGCAGACACTCAAATGCACTCTTACGCGTAAGACAACAATTCCCGTTTCATAATTTTCACTCAATAAAAACCTTCATAGTTTCTCTTTGCAACCATAGATGTTTCGTATTTGTTCCCGAGATAATTTTTGTTTGTTTGCAAATGATGATTATTATTTTATACATTGTATCAACTATGCCTTTCTTATTAACGCACAAACACCAATGTTCCTCATAAAACTATTTAGTTTTTAGACGACAAATTTGAAATTTGCCAAATAGAACATTGCAGCTCGAGTTATTCGAGGTTAGTATATTGTTCGGAGCCAAGGTACTAGTCGTAGAAAACTTTTGATTTAAAGCTTGGTACGGAAGGGGTTGGGGGGGGGGAATAGAAATGATATGTACCGTTTTGCGTATTGATATTCGTACAATTAATTTGTTTGTTTGAGGACGTTAAACGAAATACACTACAACAAATCAACTTTCACATAAATTTTCATAGAATCTAAAACTTAAAACAACAACTCATTTAATCTAATCAAGAACGTAATCAATCTGACGACAAAAACACAAAAATTCCATAAAATTGCATAACACAACTTTAAAATCCGTTGGAATCAATTCAAATTCACGAAATTCCAAATAAGAAACAACAAATCAAAACAACATCTATTTATCAGTACGTCTTTTTCGTCTCTAAAACCGTCAATTGGAACAAAAAATCGAGTCAAATGACTTAGAACGAGGGGAAGGGGGGTGTAAACAGTTTAAAAACCGGGACTGCAGGTGGCGCCACCGGCAGCCAGTAAAAAATACTCCTCGAAACGTCATTGTTGTTGCGATAAAAAGGATTATAAAATCGAATAAATGCGATTCGAAAGAAAAAGTGTATCAAAACAATTTGATGGAGGGGGCAAGGGACTCGTTAGTAGAAGAGTGGGGGGAAAGGGAGGGGCACTTGATTAATCGTCGAAAAATCGCCAGTTACATGACTCTCGTTTGAAAATGTACATTCAGATTAACGGTTTTGAGGGGGTTTTTTCATTTTTTGTCAAGACTTATGTTTGTTACAAACCGATGAGCTGCCGAATGTGCGATGATGAGTATGATTGTCACGAATCTTTAGCCGATCAACGCCGCTAAGCCGTTGAATATTCTTTGGCTTGTCTCTCGTGTATCACTGCGACTAGCGTCAATTAAAAACCGTCACTCAAAACCAAACGGCCGAGTTCGAAAAGAAACCGCGTGCACTCGCGCCAACGCCATCTGTTAACTGACGAGTGCGCAACCACGTTAACAGATGGCGCTGCCTCAACACGACCAGATGGCGCTACGATCGCACCAAAACTCTCGGCGATTGGAAACCAAAACTCTCAGCCGTTGCAGCAGAACGATTTTTCAGCCCACCAATCTCGGATGTTGCGAGGCGAGGACTCGCCCTGATCGAGCTCGGATCACTTGATCTCCTCGTGATTGGGGGAGAGCGGGGGGTGGGGGCTGGCAGAAGTGGACTCGGCGGCGCTGCCGGAGGCCTGTCTCTTAGGTCGAAAGCTCGCGGTGAGCGATGAGATCCATCCACTGGGGCTTTGCTGGTCATGTAGGGAGCTGCTGTTGCTATGGCTCTTGCTGCCATCTATGCTCATCCCGGATTTGAACCTGGAGAACAAACTCGGCGTGGACTTTTTGGACGCCACGGGGGAGGAGAATGTGGGCTTTTTGATTTTGCTGATGGTCGACTCCTTCTGGAGCATCGAGTCCAGGCTGCCGGTGTGCTGCAGGTCCTCGACCTTCTTCTGATCGAGCGAGCTCAGCGTCAGTTCGTTCTGCTTGGTGATCTTCGAGATGTCCTCCATGCTGGCGGAACTGCGCCGGATCTCTACCTTGCTGAGATCATCGTCGCGGTCGACGGCGCTCGACGAGCCCGGGTTGACCTTCTCCACGAGGATCTCCGGCTTGCACGTGCGCACGTCGATCTCCTGGAACTCGACAGGTGGCGCCACGTTGCCCTCCGGGTTGGAGAGGTTGCGCCGGTGCTTCGTGACGGTGACGTCCTCCGGCGTGGGCAACACCTCCAACGAGATCGAAGGTCGGCGCTCCTTGACGAAGACCGTGCGCCAACTCTTGTTCAGGCAGTCCTGCGCGCGGCGCGTCTTCGGCAGCGTCATGGAGCGCTTCTCGGCATCGACAGAGCGCTCCTTGACGCGCACGAGGTTGCACCGCTTGCAGATGGCGCGACGCCCGGCCGAGGGCGAGCCGATCGAGTTGCACTTGCTGAGGCTCTTGCTCTGCAGCTTCACCGGTCGCCCGACCGGCGGCTCCTTGGTCGTGTCGAAGCTCATGCTCAGACGGTCGGTCAAGTTGCGCAGCCGGGAGAACAGCGACCGGTGATTCGCAGAGGCCTTGTCCTCGCAACAGCAACGGTCCGGGCTCATGGCGGACGACGCCTCCACGCTGAGCGCCCTCTTGCCGATGCTCCGGCGCCCGATCGGCAGCTGCCCGTTGCCCTCGGCCTCGACGTAGAGGATCTCGTCTCGCTCGAGTTCCTCCAGGATTCGGGAATCGTCGTTGGAGCGCGCGCTCACCGGAGAGCTCAGGTTCGAGTTCAAATTGTCCGCGCGACTTTTGCGCCGCTCGTGCTCGCGCATCGCCTTCGCGAGCTCGTGATTTTGGTAGTCCAGGGACGACTTCTCGCGACTGCCCTTTCGACTGCCTGGGTAGCTCTTGCGCCCGGTAGACGGCGCTGTCACTTCCGTCGAGATTTTGAACTTGAGTGTCTTCTCGCTGACCTCGACCTCGGTCGCGGTCTCCGGGTCGGAACTCTCAATGTTTTCGATCTCCTCGATCGTCAGATTTTCGCCTGCGTCCTCCTCGGTAGAGCGGGAACGCGAGTGCACCGTGCCACCCGAACGTTTCGAGCGCATGCTGTGCGACGAGCTGGACTTTACGACCGAGTGAGATGAGCTGCCCGACACGCCGCCTGCTGGCGCCGAGGCGTTGTCTCCCATGCCCGAGTTCAAGTCCACTATGCTCTTTCGCTGGTGACGCTCGTCCTTTGCTGCCTCGTTTAAACGACGGTAGTACTCCAACGCGTAACGCACAGGCTCAACGATCAGCTCCTGAAAGATAACAACCATTTTAATATGTATAAAGATGGTGAAACATTTTAGAACTGATAGCAGTTATAAACCCCTTATTTTTTCTTAATAATGTTTACAATTGATTATAAATCTTGATTAGTAGTGCATCTTATTGAAAAAAAGTTATTCAATACTACTCGCTATTAATTTTTTAGTACTACTAGTATTGCAATACTACTCACTAATCCGAGTACTATGGTACTTAATCGCACCTAGTAGTGGTAGATAATAGTACTACAGTATTAGTAGTTAGTAGTATTACAGTACTAGTGATGAGTAGTTCTATAGTAATGATAGTAATGTGAAGGGGGGGGGACAATTTAGAACAGTAGTGAAATTAAAAATTTCTTAAAAATATCAAGATTCAAGAGGATATATCAAATTCAATGTATGACCTACATTACCGACGTTGTTACATTGCTCTTAATTGATGAATTTATGTCAAATATAAACATATATAAGTATGTTGAAGATTATTCAGTCAATTCTCTCATTGTTAAAGAAGATTTCAAGATGTAAAACGTATAGATTGATTGTAAAATAGGATCGTAATTAGTATTCGCGTTTTTCATGTGTTATTTTTGTAGGTTAGAATTATCAAAAAAACGATGGTGATGGCATTTTACAATTAATAATTATATTTTTTGTCTCAAATTACTCTACGACGGCTAAACATTCGTCTGACATCAAATTCGATATATGCTTTCATCATTAACCGATAAAATCATCAAATTTTAGTTTTCCCGCCAAATTCTGAATTCAAATTTCCTCAAAGAAGTTTTTTATTCTCTTAAATTTTGAACTCAGAAAATATTTCATTTCAACACTGAAAAAACTAAATTGCAACAATTGTAAAAATCATTTAATCTTAATGGTGTAACATTTAACAATTTAAATTGTAAAAAACTACATGATTAACAAAGAACATACACTGAAAATAATTCTCCTCGCTAGCCACTGTTCTGGACATTAACTGTCGATGCGCGGCCAAAAAAAAGTAAAAAATGTTACAGCGCATTGATGATCAATGTGAATCGCAATGATGTAATAACGCCACGCATTGTTGAACTTGTGATTCGCATTGGTTACCAATGCGCTGTAACATTTTTGGCTTTTTTTTGGCCACGCATCGATATTCAATGTCCAGAACAGTGGTTAGCAAGAAGAATTATTTTCAGTGTACAATCTTACAATTTAAATAAAAAGATACAATTTATTTTTCTCAGTGAACAAAAACAACATTCCAAACATGTTTGAACATGTCCAGAATATTATATATGATATTCTTAAACATGCAGAAAAACATTTTTTTAGCAATTTTAAATTCTGTTATATACGTATATAATATAAAGAACTTGTTGACATATTTGAAATCGTGAACAAAAATTTGCAAGATATTTGGAACATGCATGACAAATTAAATGATACTTGAGTGAACATGAATTTATAAAACCAAAAAATTACATCGCACAGCTGGATTTATGTTTTTAAGTCAACCAATTTGAGTTGAAAATTCTAACTATTACCCGAAATAATTAATCCGAGAATTATTAGCTAATAGAACAAACATTTGTTGCAACATTGGAAAGTAATGGGTCAACAGTCAAACTCGACAGAGTAATGTTTTAGCAGCAGCAAATCCTCTCAACGAATTAAACAAATTTGTTAAATGAATTATTTCGTCGAAATATTTAATTATTGTTTGCTTATCAAATAGCTCGAGTGGTGTATACCTGTTGTCAGGGAAATAATAAAACTGAATTTCAGTTGGACAGATCATTTGAAATCAAAAATGTTAATTTTGAATTTAGCAGCGAAACATTAATTAGAATAAACTTTCGAAATCTGCTTGCTTTGAATAATAATTTTCTAATTAGAATGAACACGAGTGGGTTCGGACTAAGGGTGTATGAGATCGGTGTTTTGCAACTTGAGGTAAGACAGGATAGTTAGCGCAAAATATTTGCCGTAATTTTAATTCGCCGTTCTGATGTAATTTTCAAATTAAACTTGGCAGTAATAAGATGAGTTCGATTTAATTTGCAGGCAAACTTGTCGTCGCACTAACTTGAAGTTCAGTGAAAAGTTCGCCGAGCGCCTCAAATAAGGGCATGAGCACCAGTCCGATGAAGCTGACCTGCGACGAGGGCTTTGTGACCTTGTCGCGATCCATGAACGGCGTCACTGGCAGTCCCTCGAGCTTTTCCGCGTCACTTTGCTTAAAAAATTCCTGCAGAAGATTGTCCAACCAGGGCTCCGCCACGTCCAACGGCCTTGCTTCATTGCTTATGTCCGCCACTTTGATCAGGACCATCGATAACTAAACACATTCAATCTCATTAAACTTCTGTCAATATGTGTAATCCGACGGATTCTAATAATAAGCTATTCTAATCATAACATTGTTACACATTAGTAGCGAGCCAAGTACAAAGTGGGTGAATCCATTTTTTTTTATTTTAACGAAACAAACTCAAATATTTGAACTGATGATGGGCAGCAGGAAAATTTTGTTTGAATATCAGAATCAGTTTCATATTGGCAGCAACATGTCTTTTTTGTGTGCTTTCATAACTGCGATTAAAATTATAAATCTCAAAATACATTTTTAATTAATTATTTCTCATTTATTGTAATGTATGAATAATAATAATAATAATAATATTGTTATAAATATTAATAATAATATTAATAGTATACATTATAATAAGCTATTATTAACAATCAAAAATCATTTTAATACTTCAGTTCAAATCATTTTTGTTTCCTATTTACAATTCATTTTTTATTTATTGTAACTTATTTAATGTCAAAAATTTTGAAAAAATATGGTCAAGAGCCCATATTTTTGATATATTTAATATAATTTAGTAAAATTTTGGTATTTTGATATTTTTTTGTGTCAGTTAATTTCTGTACAAAATACTGGATTCAATACAATAATAAATCTGGATTCAAATTGTACGTTAATTATATTTTTTGTTGTTTTGTAAATTGCGTGAATAACATTTTTCTGATTATTAAAAATTTCATTTTTATAACTTTTTCGAACTGATTTTAACAAATTGTAAATTTACAATTGTAACTGGAAACAAATACAATTAAATCCAATTATTTTTCAATATTTTAAATTGGATATCATTCGGATGAAAAATAGACTTGTTTTTTTGATAGTACCGTTAGATTTTATGTACAAGAAGGAATCAATATGTAAAAAAATCGTTTTTCCGTGAAGGAATTAGTTCCACTGTTTCGTAGTGTGACATTATAAATTGTTAAAATTTAAACTGTGAAATTTTGATCCGACCATGAAAACTGTAAATTTAAAAATGTCATAGGTTGGTTAGATCAGGCTAGATGACAAGTGACAATTCGAAAATTAAAATTTCAAAGTTCAAATGAATAAAAATATTTTTTCGATATTTTCGACAAAAGAATCATTAGACACCGCTCCCTTTAGACATTATGCATTAAACATTGTAACCCCCTACCCAATTAAGTTACTAGTTTCTACCTTTGAACCAGTAGAAAGAGTGCAAAAATGCAACATTCATTTCTTTTAAAATTGACAATTTCAAAGATTTTGTAGATATCAGTTTTTTACCGGACGCCACCAGAATTAAAGCACGTTATTTGCGAACGTCAAAAAAAAAAAAAAGACATTAAATGTATTTTCGTGGGTGTTTGAGATTGGTTTTGATGTAATGGAAAAGTATTTACAAAAAGTCATTAAAAAAGGAGGTATCGAGAATAGTTTTAAAAAGCAATTTTAAGTTAAAAACTTGAACGGAGGAAATAAAGTACGTTGATTCGAATCGATAGACCGAAATTCCAATTACCAGATTGATATGTGCTATATTGGAATAATCGAATTCCGGTGTGATTTCGGTGAACTGTCCGAGTATTTCATTGTGCCTGGCCATGTCGGTTGCGAGGATGCATCTGATGATGCCCTCGCGGACCGTTCTATAGGTTGACGAGTCTAACGATGAGAGGATGTTGCACTCGGGCGACTCGAGCACCCGAAATGTCACGGAACAGTGGTGGTTCTCCAAAGGCGAGATGTCGTTGTAACGCAGCGCCAATTCCGTCCGAGCGTTTATCTGGTAGATGTTGTTGTAACCAGGGTGGTCCAGGTCGTGGCAGATACTTGATACTATCAGTACCAGCACTTCCAGGTGGCCTATTTTTGTCGGCAGGTCCACCGCCCACGCCATTGCGTACATCTGTAAACACAAGTTTCATCGTCAACACGCAGAAAAAATATTTAAAATTTGACATTTTCAAAATACAGTTCAAAAAATGTTTAAATATTTTCGTTATATATTTTAGTTATATATTACATGTAGAAAAAACATATTATATCAATTATTAAACTTATCAATAAAATTACTACAACTTATTGTAATCTAGATGTATGTCTGGCTTTTGACAAATGTAAATATAATTTTCGTAATCATTTTTACTACATGATGTTGTAAATTTTACTGTAAATATAATAAAAATCTAATAAGTTAAAGGACAATTT
>JAAMPD010002974.1:0-12025 GCA_025266255.1 Trissolcus basalis
GTTTTTTTATCCTGGAAATAGAAAACAAAAATTAATTTTATAAATAAATAAAATAATAGAATTAAATTTGTGGTTTAAATGTCATTATAATATATACAATAAAATATATAACAAACATACCTTATAGTTTTTGTCTCCACTCAAACTAACAATTGAACAATAATTAATAAATTTTCCGTGTTTCATCTGACAGCTGTCAAACGATCTCTTTTATGTTCGATTGACAACCTGTGAGAAGCTGTCAAACGATGCTCCGCGACACAACAATCATTCTGTTCAACAACGATCAACAATCAATCTATTTCTGCTCAATCTCTAACGTGATAAGTTACTGCCAAACTTACTGCTCGAGCAGTTCGGTAGTGTTCGAGCGTACCCGAGCATGCTCGAACCACCAATGGAAAATGGTAACAAAGTTGTAGGTTATGTTGTTTGTTTATAGAATCAAGTTGTGCTATTGCATTTTTTGATTTAAAAAATAAAGAATTTTATAAGAAGAAGATAATCAACTAATAAGGATAAATTTTTAGTGGATGTAAAATTAGGTAGGTTAAAATGACATTGAAAATTTTGGAACTGTACAGTGGAATAGGTGGAATGCATTATGCTTTATCAGGTAATTGAAACAATGTTGTTAAATTTGATTAATTATTATATAATAATTGAAGATGAAGAAATATGTAATAAATATGATTTTTCAGAAAGTAAAATCAAGGGAGAAATAGTAGTCTCGATAGACATTAACACGAATGCTCAATCTGTCTACAAACACAATTTTCCTGAGACTTTGAACTGGAATCGAAACATTCAAAATGTGTCTGTTGAAGAAGTGGAAAAACTCAAAGTAAATGCTATACTGATGTCACCGCCTTGTCAACCGTTTACGCGAGTCGGCCTGCAAAAGGACTGTCAAGATGTTAGAACATCATCCTTTTTTCACGTACTAGATTTAATCTCTCAAGTTGATTCGATAAGTCACATCCTGGTGGAAAATGTACGTGGATTTGAAAAATCAGAAACCAGAGATAGACTCGTTTCTTGTTTAGAATCTGCAGGTTTTAACTTGAAAGAATTTTTACTGAGCCCTTCTCAGTTTGGGATTCCTAATTCCCGACAGAGGTATTATCTTATAGCAAAAAAAAAGCATTTGCCATTTCTATTCAGTGATTCAGTTTTGGAAAAGGAACTGCCAGAATGTGCGAGGAATATATTGCCTCCGAGTCAGCACGATATTTTGTTAGAAAAAGATAAACAAGTTAGATTAAAAACTCCAAGTGATGAAAAATGTTATTCCTTGGGTAATATTTTGGAAACTGATGTTTCTGATAAATACTTGATACCATTGGATACTTTGAAATCAAGGTGGTCAGTTTTAGACATCAGAAATAAAGACTCGAATGGATCTTGCTGCTTCACGAAAGCTTACAGTCATTATGCTAAAGGTACAGGATCGGTTTTCTGTCCCTTGCCAAGAGATAAAATGTTACAAACTATACAACAAGTTGAACGAATGTCTTCCGTATATAACGATAATTCAGAATTTCTTAGTGAATTAAAATTAAGGTACTTTACACCTAGAGAAGTGTCCAGGTTGATGTGTTTTCCAGAAACATTTCATTTTCCTCAGAGTATAAGTGACAGACAAAGGTACAAATTATTAGGCAATTCGATCAACGTATTTGTTGTTAGTAGATTAATTATCATCTTGTGTTATGGAGAAAAAACGTTCTAGTTTGATTTTTCAAATAAATTATGATCCTAACATTTATATATTTACAAATGATCCAAAACTTTCCCATTTTATATATTGTTCAAACTCATTACTCGTCGAATATTAATTTTTTGTAATTTCGTCTTCTATATACGTTCAAAACGAAAAAATTTTACTGACACAACAATCTTATATATATGTTATTAATAGAAATTTATTTTTATCTTTACTTTATATGAATCAGCAAAATAATATGTAAATAAAAAAAATTTAACTTCGTTTAGTTAAAGTTTATTTGTTCCTTCCACGTCCACATTTCTTTTTTTTTTTTTCTTGATCAATCGTCTCTTTAATTTTTCAATTTCAATCATTCTTATAATAATAAAAATAAACTTTTGCATAATTAAAATTAATCCAAAATTTACACATTTTTTTGTTATTATATTTGCGTCTGTTTATTATGCAAATTTTTAAACATTTGAAAACATTTGACATTTTAAAAATTCAAATTTGGCGCTTTTTTATTGTATACTTCACCCACACACACACACGAAGCAAGCGCCTTCTGTGTGAAATTGGAGCAGCTGTCAAACGACGACAAACAATGGATGAGTCGATTCTAACCTAAGAAAATGTTTCTCTGATTTGTGCAAAAATGTCGTAATATCTGAAAAAGCAGATATTTCTTCACGTCTTACGCGCATTGTGCGTCAACCTGTTTTTTCCCCAAAAATGAACATCTTGACGTAACAGAGACGACGAAAAGTGCGTCGTCAACTACGCAAGGAGAATCATGTTTCGTAGTCGAAGTTGGTTTGGAGGTGGTCTTTGGAAGCCCAAAAATCCACATTCTCTTGAACACCTCAAGTAATATTACAATTTTTCTTTCAATATTAATCATTTTATTGGTATAGTAATTTTTCTTTCAATTAATACTTATACCTGAATCATAATCGCTTTCACAACAATGATGTTTATTAATTATTAGAAAATGTTGAGAAAGAAAAAAAAATAATAAAAGGTTATTAAAAATGGAAATTTATTTGCAGGTACCTGTACAATGTTTTGTCTAAAAATCAAACGGTTTCCGAAAACAATAGAGGATTACTTGTAGAAACATTAAGATCAATTGCAGAGATTTTGATCTGGGGAGACCAAAATGACAGTGGTGTTTTTGAGTGAGTGACAGATGTATACATATATAAATGTATATTTTATTTGGATGATAAAAAAAGGAAATTAAATAATGAATTGATTGTTTGTTTGACAGTTTCTTCCTGGAGAAGAACATGCTATCGTTTTTTCTGCGGATTATGAAACAAAAATGTGGCAGCTATGTTTGTGTGCAATTATTGCAAACGCTCAATATTCTTTTTGAAAATATTCGTAACGAAACGTCTTTATGTAAGTTGAAATGACATCAAAATTTGATGAAATTGCAATATCACAGACAATTTATAATGATAAAAATATTGTTTATTATAAGAACGGCAAGATTGATTTTGAATATTAATATAAGAAAATTGAATTGCAGATTATTTACTGAGCAACAACCATGTAAATAGCATAATAGTACACAAATTTGACTTCAGTGATGAAGAAGTGATGGCATATTATATAAGCTTTTTGAAAACGTTAAGCTTAAAATTGAATGCACACACAATTCATTTTTTTTACAATGAGGTAACAAGTGCTGATGAATGAGTAGCAAATGTTACGCAAAAGAGTACGTATCTTCATGATCGATGGAGTGAAAAATAATAATTGTTTGTTGTTTTTAGCATACGCATGATTTTCCATTGTACACTGAGGCAATCAAATTTTTTAACCATTCTGAAGGAATGGTGCGCATAGCTGTACGGACTTTGACATTGAATGTCTACAGAGTAGAAGACGCTTCAATGTTAGGTTTCATTCGAGATCGAACCGCAGCTCCCTATTTTAGCAACCTTGTATGGTTCATTGGAAATCATATCCTCGAGCTGGATACTTGCGTGAGAAATGACGCAGAGTAAGTCTAACATACACTATTATATTGAACGTTCAATTACATTTGTTTTCAAATATATATGTGAATCTATTTTAGCCATCAAAGTCAAAACAGATTAGCTGATTTAGTGGCCGAACACTTGGACCACTTACACTACCTCAACGACATTCTCTGTTTAAATATAGATGATTTAAATCAAGTGCTAACGGAACATTTGTTGCAAAAATTGCTAGTGCCTCTGCATGTGTTTTCCCTTATTAAATATCAACCGAAAGCTACAAGTCTACAAACTCAGGTTTGGACATGTTTCATTATATGTACAAATATTATGATCAAAAAACAACAAGACACTAATTCATATTTTGCGCTATTATTTTTTAGGATGAGAAAAAACACATGAGTGTAGTAGTGGCACTGTTTCTCCTTTCACAAGTGTTTCTCATCATTACCCATGGTCCTTTGGTTAAAACTTTAGCCACCATCATTCTTAAATCAGACTTAAATATGGTCAAGGAAGGTGCTGGCAAAGTGTTTGAAATTTATTCATCTGTTTGTTCATCCGACAAAGTAGAATTTTCACCTCCTGAGGAAAGCTTAGAAAAATCTTTGGATAATTTTAACGAAACGATCGATGATAGAAATGCTGAAGAACAAGCAAAGGATCAACAAAATGAAACAAAGCAGGGGACAAGCGACGAGACAAATGAATCAAACCAAATTGCAGAGGTTCGTGAGGAAGAAACAAGTGTTTTGGAAGATGATGATCATAAACCGAATGCCACAAACGAGGAAAAGGAAGAAAATCTTGAAACAAACAGTCCGTTGACTCCAAAACCGACGGAAGCCACTGACGAATCTTTAGCGAAACTGCCCTTTTTGGAGACGATTCTCCAGTCTTTGTACTGTACAGAAAATGATTATGCGACTTTATTTGCTTTGTGCCTGCTTTACGCTTTGGCTAATAATAAGGTACTTGATATTTTTCAAATGTTAGCACAACTTTATCAAGTTTTTAACTCTTTAACTAGCTTATTAAAATTATATCACTTTTTTCATTTTATACACTAAAAAGATTACTAAACATTTGTATTTCAGGGAGTTGAAAAAGAAACGTTGGATCTATTGTTTACGCCTTTACTTAGCTGCTCTTTAGAGGAATCTTACAATAAAATGTTGATAGACAGACTGATGCAAATCATGACATCAAGTTGCCAAACAAGTATTTATCAGCGAGACAATTTATATTATTAACATATTGAATGATTATTGATGATTTTACTTGTTTGTTAGATGCTAAAGTCAGGCTTGTGACTCTGGAATTAACTGTCAAAATATTAATACAACTGGTCACTTCCAAAGAAGATGTTTTACAAGATTCCCATCTGGCAGCGATTGAGGCAGCGAAGGAACATAGCACGGGACTACTTCGTAATTTTTATAAAGTGAATAAAATTTGATAATACAAGACACAATAATGTAATTGAAGAAATGATTGAAACTGCTTATTATATCAATTGCAGAGTGAAGACATATTTTTGGATATGTTCGAAGATGAGTATAGCGAAATTCAAAAACGTCCACTGAAAGTCGAGTGGCTCATGATGGACAGTAATATTTTATTACCCCCGACTGGCACACCAATGACTGGCATTGAATTTAGTAAACGATTACCTTGTGGAGAGGTAATTGGTTTCATTTCATTATTATTGAATTATGGTATTTCATACAAATTGATAGTTTCTCATGATTTTAAATTCAAAGTTGATGATGTCATTTTTCTTCAGGTTGAAAGAGCACGTCGCGCAATAAGGGTCTTCTTTTTGATCAGACAATTGTCGTTAGCTATGAGCAATGAAAAAGAAACCCAGCTGCCACTGACCGATCCAGCGAGTTGTGTTCAGATAAACAACGTGCTCGATCTAAGTAAAATTTACTTTCATTTCATGCACACGTTTGATTATTATTCTGAAACTGAACGCAACAAGCATACTCATGTCAATTGTTTCATTTTACAGATAACAGTGATCTTATAGCTTGTACAGTGGTTTGGAAGGACGGTCAAAAAATCAAACGTTTTTTAGTCATTGATGTCATACAACTCATCCTGGTAGAGCCTGATTCAAGAAAATTGGGCTGGGGTGTAGCAAAGTTTGTCGGCTTCTTGCAAGACATTGAAGTTGTTGGAGATAAGGATGACTCTCGTTGTCTCCATATAACAATTCACAAACCATCGACGAATTCATCTGGAAATCGAATTCCTTTGCTGTCAGCGAAATTCATCTTTGATGATCATATTAGATGCCTAGCTGCCAAACAAACGTACATTTTCATATTTCAAAAAATACGTCCTCTTTTGCATTCAAGTGCAATAAATTGATGCTGCTTTTTTTTTTAGATTAACGAAAGGTCGAATTAAAGCGCGACAAAAAAAGATGCATAAAATAGCTCAACTGTTAGACATCCCGTCAAGCACCCCTCCATGTCTGCCAAATTACGCACTAATGACTCTCGGATCCGACCGTAAGTTGTGATAACCTTGTCTAATATTTTATTATTTCCGTATGACAATAGATTCGGTCGATCACATAAAACCTTGTTTGTTAAATAGTTGATTGCTATGCTACTTTGCGATATACATCAGTTTGAATAACAATAAATTTTCAAACGGATTCATTTGGCGTTTCCAAACTTTTTGTTAATTTGAATTGCTTTTATTAAACTAAAAGCCTGAAGGCCCTTAGGAAGGGGGATTATTATATCATTATCTCACTTTTTTTATAAAACTGATTCGATTTGTATGAATAAAAAATTATTAGGTTCGTCAAGGAATTCATCATCCAAGTCTCACAAGGACCAAAGGCTTTTTAATGTTAACAAAGTTCCCGGATTTGCTTCTCGAGAATCAAGACGGTTGGAAGCCTCGTCTTCGGTTAACGGAAAAGCTTTGGAAAATGGACTCAGGTTTGGTTTGAACAATTTTTCTCACAAACTACCCGCTTCGCGAATTTCGCTCACATTTACATACATAATACCATTACCCATGTTTTAATAATAACCAATTTTATTTATCGCTTTTCATCAATTTGAATTTTGTATATTGGCATTGTAGGTCTCGTGATAATTCACCAAAAATGCCAAGACCACGCAGCGAAGAGATACCTTTGGAGGACATGCGTTTACGCAAAACGTCGCTCACGTCAAATAGTTCCGGCTCGGATACCTATCATTCCAATGGTTGTCCAATTGCCACAGGCTCAACGACAAATACCGACAATCATAAACCCTTGAGAAAAAGATCCGAGGAGACGTCATTCACGTCTCCGCAGAGCCAATCTCGGCCGCGTAAAAAAGGACAAGTTGAAACCGTTTGAAACACTGTTCATCCTCTCATCATATGTTCATCCAACTTTTCAACGGCTGAACACTGTCTCAGTTAGTCGACGAATTATTAATTGAGTTATGTTAAATTGAAACATGTTTTTTTATAGCAAAAATTTATTCGCAAATCATTTTTGTGAGATTGTTGGCGTTGAATTAAATTTAAATTAAATGTTTATAGTTCACTCTTAGAAAAGAAAGGATTTACAGTCAATGAGCAAAATGATGGTGCGATTTTTACATGTTATCAAGATAGAATTCGCAGCTTTGCTCATCATTTGACAAAAGCGATTTGTGTAAAATTTGCAGATACAATACGGAATTTTTGTCATGTTGCTTCTTAAACATATCAAAAATTTCTGTACTCAACAATTTGTTACTTTTGATGTAACCAGTGAAGAAACAGTGAGACTTACATTTTATCGCAGTTTTTGTACCATCAAATTTTTTTTTTCATATCGTTTGTTTGAAAACATATAAAATAATATATTCTGCGATAAAGTAAAAGTTGCGTTGTAAGAAATGAATTGTAATTTATTGTCAATAATGCAAGCCCAAGTCTTTTTAATTGCGCGTGCTGAAAAAATTGTGTCGGAATGTGTATGTATTTTTATAAAATGATATATTTGTGTACGAATGTCGATTAATTTTCAGAATATCCAATCTTCGAGCACTGCAAGATTTATTTGTAAAGTACAACTACAGTGATTCGACGTTTGTATATACAATCGTTTTGTCATTATCATTTACTAGTGATGAATTCGAATAAAATTTATTTCTATTTCATGATTCTGTTTTCAATTATTTTCAAGTCCAATAATACTCTCACTATATTGAACAAAAACATTTTGAAACAAAGAAGAATTTGATTGTAACAAGAAATGTTTGTTCCAACTATAAGGAATGAAAAGAAAAAAAGAACTCTTTCCACGCAATTGGTTTCCATGTTGTAATATTATGCAAGCTTATACTTGATTGTTTACAATAGCGAAACTTGAAAAGTATATTATGAAACACTTGATTTATTAACTGCCGCATGTTACGCAATATATATAATTCTAATAAAAAATATCTCCACATTAAAAGTAATAAAATACAAAGATAAAACGCGTTAGCTTGATTGAATCTTGTATATATCCACTTGATGTTTCACTTATACTGGTAAAATACATTTATCATTATCATTATACTTCGAATTAAACTCTAGTAGTATAAAGATAAATTTAATCAAAAGAAATAAGCTCAGCTGTCTCAGTTTTCGGTTCTGGCTTTTCAACAGGAGCTGAATTGGGTTGCAGGATCGTTGAGGGCGTCGCGAATGTCATGGGTTCGGAAGTTTGTGGTGCTTGATTTTCGCTAGGAGGTGGCGCCATTTGTATAGTTTGTCCTGGATTTTGTCCAGGTACCATGGCAGGTTGTACAACTTGTGCAACATGTTGTGCAACCATATGGCGAGGCGCTATTTGTCCAGGAACCGCGTTATGGGGCATGCCCATGGGAGGTGCCATCATTCTATTAGCTGAGGAGGCCTGACCCATGACTTGAGGATGCTGCATCGAGTGCAGATGGTTCGCTGCAGATGAACCAGAAGGCACAGCGACAGGGATTCGAGCTGCCAAGGCCATTGGAGGACCCATGGGAGGCGCTGTTGTTCCAGGTACCATAGATCGCGCGGACGTTCCTGGACCAAGAGTTGGCACTGTCGTCGTAACTGTCATAGTTGGTCCTGACGTACCAGATCCTAGAGGAGGGGGCGCTGAATTAGCCATTGGTTGCTGCACCGATGGTAACGTTGAGCCAGGCATTTGATTCACTTGCTGCAAAAACATCATAATTTAGTAATGCGGATTCCAAATACTTTGTTTATTTTGCAGTTTATGAATGCAAATATTTGGTATGATTTACCACTGCAGCTCCCGAAACGGTGACCCTTCCTAAAGTAGAGTCTCGCGTATTAATGTCAACTGGAACCTGCTGTGCAGACATTCCGTAAGCTCCATACTGGCCCATTTGTGGTTGTCCACTATAAACATACATGTTTGGATTCTGAGTTGGCGACATTGGCACGTTATAATTTGGAGTAGCGGGATATTGCATGTGTCGAGGTGATTCTTGAGTGTTTGGACCCATGTATCCCATGGTTGGCTGATAACCACCTATAATGTGTCAAATAATTAACAACAAGAACAAAAGTAAGAGTCAACAAATGCATATATTTATGTGATTTTGTATATTCACCCATGATGTATTGTTGTTTCTGTTGTTCTTGTCTCATCTGCATCTCTCGTTCCTGCTCTTGAATTCTCTGCAGAGCCAACTGACGTTGATACTGCAAGTATTCTTGTTTCTTCTTTCTCATAATTTCAAGTTTCTGTGCCATTTGCATCTGTCTCAAGCGTTCTGCTTCTTCCGCTTGTCGGCGCAATTTTTCATGATGTTCTTCGCGTAAGGCATCTAACGCTGCTCGCGCATCTTTGATTTGCACTAACTTGTCTTGTAGCCCTTCATAATAGACTCTTTTGTCATCTTGTTCTTGAATGTAGCGTAACAATCTACGAACATACAATAGACTATTAATCAACCGATCAGCTATTAATTAAAACATTACTATACTGAATTATGATGATAATAACTGACTTTGAGTGCATATCGGTGACAGTCATGAACAGACTCTGTACGGAACTGTCAATAGCAATAGATCGCCCCCGAGAAGAATTGCTTTTCATACGGTTGACAAAAATTTCGACTTGTGAGCGCAGCTCACTAACAAAGTGTTCTATCTCGCTGTCAACTTCGCCGTTTTGCTGTTTGGACACAGTGAAAACTGTTGCACGCGTTTGGGGCATTGGGCTTCCAATGTTGGGCGCAGATGGACTTGCCACGCTCACTCTGGTAACTGGATCTTCAATTGCACTTTGACGTTGTTCCCAGTATTGACGGTTCAAATACTTTGCAAGCTCAGGGTCAACTTCTTCTTCCTCTTCTTCATGCTCCACTTCTTGGTCCTTGAGTTTTGATGGGCTTGTTAGCTGAAACTTGAAAATAAATTCATTAATTAATTAGAAAACATATCTTTCATTGTCGAAACAAATTGTTCATACCGGTGAAGCTGGAGGTGAATATTTACTCCTCGCCGTTGATGGCATTGACGATTTAGTAACACGTTTTTTATCTTTTTCTTTCTGCTCTGCTTCGCTTTGACTCAATGCCAAAGCCAACTGGAACTCTTCCTCTTCCTGAAGTTCTTCTTCGCTTTTGCGAGGAGGGACCTAAAATTTAACAACAATAATAAATTAACATCACTCTTTTTTATCATTTTTTCTTTATTCTTACTTGTTGCTGTTGTGCTAATGAGCTGTTTAAATATTCAGCTGGTAAATCGGTTTCCTTTGCAGCTGAAGACGTAGCAGCAGCAGCAGCCCTTAGAAACAAAATCAAAGTTGGTTCAATTTTATATTCGACTTTATAGCACCGTTAAATAATAAACTGAATATAAATGTACTACTTGTTAATTTTTTCATAACAAGCTTCACAGACTCGCACATCTTTTTCAATCCCATATTTAGGAATCGGGGAGAATTTGTTTGAGCACTGGTTGCAGAAAACTTGTCCGCAAGCTCTGCAATGGTGTTTGCGTTGTATAATAGTAAACCCTACACGGCATCTGTTACAATCATCACCATCTCTCCATTCTGGTGCAGTGTCGGCACTGAACATGGCGTCGCTTTCTTTCAACGTGGGGAACTTGTACCCTTCTGCTTTCATAATATTCAAAATATCCTATAAAAATGTTCATATTTAGAGTATTAATAGTATACCATCTTGATACCATCCGACAACTATTATTTAACTTTATTCAAACTTTTTCAACTATACCTTATCTGTAACAATATTCAAATATTTGATAACGATTTTCAATCAAATGTTCATCTTTTGTTAAGATAAACGTACCTAATACGGTTATAGTGTACCTATTTGTGTTAAGTTTGTTATAAAATTGATTCTCATTTTAGATAATTATTAAATCATTTGAAATGCATGAAGATTATTTCAATAAAATCTTATTAGGTACGTTTACCTTATTGTTTGAATCTAATTTTTGTAACAAAATAGATCAGTCAGTCTAAAAGAGTCTATACATGATAAAAACGCTCATGAAAAATGTTGATAAAAGTGAATCTATAATTGCTGGATGGCATTGGACTACGGAAAATATACAAAACCAACAAGAAATGTTGATTAGATGAAAATCAAATACCTGAACAGCTCTATAGGAGATGCAACTTCTGAAAGCAAAAGCCCAAACTTGAATGAGCTCCAAAATTTTATTCTTCACAACTTCATGCGGTGATGTCTTGGCTAAATCTCTCAAATGTTCCATAAACTGTTTGGTGCACACTTCGTCATGGATAATGCTCCCACAATTTTTAACACACGACTCCAGTACCTGCATTTCATATAATTAAGAGATTATGCTAAAAGATGTTGTAAAATGTTTTATTTTGTTTTCACATAATTACCAATAAACTGTACAAAGCGACGTGAGGATTCGGATGAGTAAGTTTCTTTTTAATTGAAGCAATGACAGTTTTCGGTCTGAAATGAATGATTAATTTTTTGAAATTAGCAATATCAATTTACAAGTCTTCATAATTTATTGATATAATTTGTGACAATAATACAACTTGGAATCACATTACTCATATCAGTTTCATGAAACCATTTTTGTTATTATTCGAAACTCAGATATACTATGGATGGATAACTCACAATGTTACTTTCTATTTGTTGAGGTTGTCAATTACAAAGTAACAACTTATTTAAGGTGATATCGCAATGGAGCTTACTACTTCAAAAACGGGGGAGGTTACCGAGACAAATATACTTCATGGAATTGAATGAAAATTTGTCAGCATATTAAACAAAAGTGAGAGAATCACGTGATT
>JAAMPD010002975.1:0-12021 GCA_025266255.1 Trissolcus basalis
TTAAGTTGACACTATTTAAATTAAAAAAGGTAGTAAAAATGCGTTCGTAAAAAATGGAGAAAACAGTATATGAAAAAAAAGATGTGTTGTCAGAGATAAAAAAAATGATAAAAAATTTTTTACAAAAAGTATAAAAGAAAAAAGTAAACATTTCAACAGTTAATTGAAATTTGAAACAAAAATTAAGTTTTGAGTGAAATGAAAAGAAACTGTATTTGAAAATGTTTATTTAATTTATGGTTTTTGGTTGAGTAGAATTAGAAAGCAGTTGAAACCGCTCATGATGTATGTGGCAACATTATAACAATTCAAAATTATCGGACATCGTCTCGGAAGGGAATCAAGATTTATAAGAAAGCGAGCGGACGAAAATGGTGCTTTTAGTATACCGTCGCATGATTATATGTCAGTTTGAATGACGCTGGCGGCCATAAACGCAGACATCCATCCTGCAGGTTTTATATTCATACAGACTCAGGCTCAACCGTACGTGAACGCGCGGCGAGTATTGAGACCTCCAGCATATGCCCAATTACGTAAATATTGTCACTTCCATTCTATCGCGTCGACAAGAAACACTTTTTTCAATCCGTGCCCAGCCTTTTCTATACTATCCATTCACTTTGGATGTCATATTTTCCATTAAACGAATATTTTCATGTTTTTTTATTCAATATTAGATAGGTATTAAAAATATCACAGTTTGCACGTGGATTTATGAGTTTCAATAAGATTAAAAACATTTTCCCCGAGATTTAATTCTGTATTTTCTTATCCCTTGCAATATGTTATAATAAAATCATCAGCCAATCGAAAAGATATTATCCAAGAAAAAAAATTATTTATATCCTGAAATCTATACCATATTATGTTTCCATATATAATATAGTTAGTAACAAATATATATACAAACGTGATTTTATTTACCATATCATATCAAATATATGCCACAAAAATATTGAAATATATAAGGTAGATATGAGATCATATATACAGTATTTATGATTCTATATAAGTCAAACATTTGTTTGTATTTAATTAAATATAAAATGTTTGCATTTATGATCATATGTTTTGTATATATGTTTTAACCTACATATATGTTTATGTTTATCCGGCTGCAGAACTGATAAAAAACGGTAAATTTAAAAGCGAGACAAATGATTGATATCAGATAAAAACATTTGAACGAGTTTTGCGCCTGAGGGTGGTTTCCAAAATCGGTGGCAAAAAACGTTAGGGGATGAAGAACGACCTGGAAATAAAGATATGGGACGGAAAGATAAGAAGATAGAAAAATGCGTGGTATCAAAATAATATAACGGACAAACTATTACAAAAACGAATATCTTTAAACTAATAAAGTCTTATAGAAAAATTATTGAATTGACTTTTGGGGACATCGGGATTCGTGCCACGTACAAGTGTTGCGATGAGCCATGAAATCATCACTCGAATGGAAATAGCAACAAATTCGCCAACTTGGCAAACAATTCAGAGGATTGTTAGGGCGTAAGATGAAAAATGTGCAGCAGCGGGGAAATGTAAATACGCCTGTGAAAACAACGTCCCCATGTGCGTCGAGCGAAATAGGGAAAATCAAAAAATCAACATTTAAAAATTCGTCGACTATTCGACTTGAAAATATACATGTTTTGAAAAAACATTATGCCATTGTTGAAATTGAACAAAGTTTTGAATTTTTCGTACACGTTTTTTCCTTACACATATAAAACTGCTGCGAATTTTATTTGTATAATTTCTTTTTTTTTCAGTTTCAAGTTGGATATTTTCATTTCTTTTTTGGAGTGTAAAAAAGTTTGAACAATTCCAGTGCTTCTTGTTTGTTTTATCGTAACCGAAATATCACCGGCTGTGTTGTTTAATTTGCATCCTCTTAAAAGAAAAAGTAGATTAAAATATAAAATAAACTGCATAAGTCTTCAGGGACAAAAACGCAATTACATCCCACTTAATGAACATATATACAGGCCTGGCTTTGATCATCGGGACTGAATGCTGAGCAAAAGTATATTCAACTTTGAATGCTTTTTCTTACAACTTCGATAACAATTAAATGATTTTCACTCGTAAACGCTGATGTAATTAAAATAACTTGACTTTATTTTAGACGACAAAGCCACTGCCAACTTTGATTATAACGTGACTGAATATTGCAGAGCGCAATTTTAATTACAGGAGAAGTACAGGATTTTGAGAAATCATACAATTTTAGACAAGACAAACAAATAGTTTGAAAAATTGCGTTTAAGATTATCCGACAAAGTGTGACATTTTTANGTGTAAAAATTTTTGTATAGTTTGAATCTGTTTTTTCATTCTGTTGTATACAATTATGGTCTGAATATTTTCTAATAGTAGTGGAATTTTAGCGTTGAAAAAATTTTAATGTTAAAAAAAAGAGTTATAATTAAAAATGATTTTTGTTATTCTGTTGCAGATAAATTGAAAGCGGAGATCGCCATAAACGTCCACCTGGATACTTTAAAGAGAGTTGAAATATTTCAGAACACCGAGGCTGGTTTTCTCTGCGAACTCGTGTTAAGGCTACGACCGGTGCTCTTCTCACCCGGTGATTATATATGTCGCAAAGGTAAATGACATAATTTCACTTTTACTATTTCTCGCCAAGGTTTGAACTTTTATTCATCTGTTTATTTAACGAATTACTTTTCGTAATTTGCTCCACCCATTCAATTTAAATTCCAAATAACAAATTCCCAAACAAATTGAAGTTGCAAAAAAATTAATTCTGACTTTGAATTACTTTTAAAATGTAATTCTGTTTGATTAGCAAATGAGTTTTTGTATATCGCATTGTAATTTGAGTTTGAGTAAAATAATTAATTTCAAATAAAAATTGACAGCACGAAAAAAAAAAAGAAAACGTTTGTCAAAAATTAGTCGGAGTTTGAATGGCTTTTAAAAAGAGGAATTGTAGATTCGCCCCTGGCCAGACTTCTTTTTTTTCCTTGCAATTTAATATTTCATTCGGTTAACAAAGGGAAAGAAATCTCGACCGAGGTTTGTTTATGGAAAAAAATATAACGGTTGTTGCGAGTGAAAAGACAAATTTTTATTCGGGTAAACCTGGAGGCACACTCGTCTGGTCAAAGACCGACTCTCTCCACTGCGATGAAGAAGAAAGACGTCGTGAACTCGCGCGTACTGGAGTCCGGCCAAGTAGTCTGTAGCGAGCGTCAGGAAAAAAGTGATTTTTCTTTGAGCCACCCTGTACATACGTGAGCAGCGGACTAAATTTCATGAAATGCTAAACAATGTTAGCGAGACAAAAAAAGAGGGTCAGAGGCTGGAGATGACAAAAAAAAAAGCGCTCTCGCCACGAAATTAGATCGCTCGGGCGCGAATGTGTACGTCTAAATTTAATTTCATTCTTATACGATGAACGATAAAACTGTGCGCTAAGTGAAATTTGCACCAATAATTACATTTGTATTTCGAATTTCCATAATTAAATCGATGATATCCGACTTTGGCGTAACTATTCCGACGGGTCGATAAAATGTAATAATAATTGCTAACGAAATTTCGCTTCAAGTCCTATTTGGCTTTATTAAAAACTGTTATACCGCTTGATATGTAATATACGCTTGATGTTCGACTCCTGGTTATTGCGCAAAAATCAATTCCAAATTTTATATCAGCCAAAGCGCGGCACAGAACAACATTTAATATTAATCAGAATTGAAATCAGATTTTATGAATGTCAAAACAATTTCAATCGATACGAATCGAGCATCCTTCGCTGTCAAGCAACATTCCATTTGTTAATAAACGCGAGGGAGCGCGTTTTCAAATATTGCCGGGTGAAATAATTTCAGTCCATTAGTTGTTAAAGTAAATTGTACACTTGAGGAAATTATACATTTAATATCAGAGATTATAATCTGGCTTAAATGTAAGGCTATTACACGAAACAACTGATGCGAATCAAAATCGTACAACTAAAATTTACCTATTGTATGTGAATCCCGGATAAACAAAGTTATAGTTACTGTGAAGTTAGTCGACGAGATTCTAAATGTAATATCCTACTCACAATTTTGATTCGAGGTTCAAACTCGTGAACTATTTCCCATTTTGAGTTGAAATGCCATTCAGAAATATGTGTTACTGAAAGATAAAAGATCATTTGTGGCTTCGTTTATAGGTTTCATATATAAACCATCAATATCTCCTATGTACAGTCACATATCCAAGTCATTCACCAAACTACATATATGGAACCATATATTACTTTTTTACCATGTGTCAAGACTTTGTAAACATACATGTTGTGAAATTATATATAAATGTAAACCACAAAATAATTTTTTTTAAATAAATTCCCCCTACATTATCAGATATAGAAATATATATGAAACTGTACATGGTTTTATATGAAAAATTATTTATTATGATGTCATATGTAGAAACTACTTGGAACTATATAAAATAAAATTATATATAGAATGATACACGAATCATGAATATGATATATATAATTTTTTCATTAATATTTTCTGTACATTGTATGATATAGATCTGTATATGAAACTATACATAAATATATACATGGTTCTATGTATGGAAATTTATGAATGTTCGTTTTACATGATTGATTTTAATTTGTTTGAAATGCTTTTCAGGTGAGGTGGGCAAAGAGATGTACATAGTAAACAGAGGTCGACTGCAAGTGGTGGCAGACAACGGGAAGACCGTACTGGCGACTCTAAAGGCGGGCTCGTATTTCGGCGAGATCAGCATTCTCAATATGGGGACCGCAGGTAAAGAGTGCGGTAAATATTCCAAGCGGAGCAGGGGCCCGTGAAGCTGTGTCCCCCTCGTAACTCACGTTCACGTTTCACGTTTCACGTTCCTACATTCTGAGTGAGCGAGCCGATAAGCCGGTATGAGCAGCCGACCTAAGAAAAAAATTGCCAATCTGTCTGTCTGTCTCTGCCACTCTATTTTCATTTTGCCATCAGTATATACCACCTACATTGAGATCGCGTGCTCCATCCAACTCGGATTCGCTGTTTCTTCGACCGTCGAACACCCCCCCCCCACCACCCTTCACCCTCTTTTCTATTTTAGACCCCTACTCTAATTATTGAACTGTATGGAAAATTCGTTCATTCAATTTCATGAATTTTCTAATATTTAAAAAAATAAGGTTCTTCAAATGTTTTATTTAATTTTGAATTGGTTTTGATTTTTAGACCCCCCCCCCAAAAATGTTTCGTTCGATACCCTTAATCTCTCGTTGCAAGATTGCCTTCGCTCGTTTTGATGAAATGATCAAAATCGCATTGTCCAAACTCCTTCCATCTTCATTCGAACGAAATTCTTCTTCTGCGAATGATTATGGAAATTTTTCAGCCCTTCACAAGTTCATTTCAACAGTTATATTAATCATTCTCTGGCTACATAACTTCGTAAAAGAAAAAAAAGAATGCAGTAAGAAAAGAAGTGTCATAAAAAAGTATAAAGTAAGAAATAAAAAGAGTAAAAAGAAGAAACATGGAGTGAAACTTGATATGATATGTGTTCTTGTTAGAATGAATATTCAGCGATTAGTCGGTCGAAATTGGTATACTGTTGCTGAAGGATAAACAAAGAGTGGTGGGATATCGTTACGATAGTTTCGCTCTCCTTTGGTTCGTGCGCGGCCATGAGGGCCAAATTGCTTATTCATAGAGCCATGAAAAGAAATCGATAAAACAGGTCTCGATGCCAACTGAATTGGAAACAACGTTTATTTGCACTTACACTTTGCGTTTAATATAAATGACCTCTCGTTCAACCAAGATGAAACAATGTTGTCTTCTTATTCCTTATTTTCTCATCCTCCCCGGCTTCTCTCCGGTACACTTTCAAATCTTTTCAATTCTCATCTCCGGTTGGATATTTCGTCGCATCGGAAAATCAAGATACTCGGGACTGGATCTTCCAACGGAATACTCAATCACAAAATTGTTGTCTCTTTAATTCCCCGAATCGGCTCCGCGAGTATTGATCTCTGAGCTAAAAATGTCTTCATTTTTTTTACATCGTATATACTTCTCTACCCCTTGACTTAATCAACGCTCTAGATTCGCCCTTTTTTTTCTCCCATTTTTTGTTTCAATCAATTTTCTTTCTCCTAAACTATAATTTGTTCAAAACCAACTACTCGTCAGATAGACAATCTAAGCAACGACCCTGCTGATAGATAATTCTACAAGACTATGTTTGGCTCACAAACGTAGATTTATTAGCCAGAGTAGATAAATACTGCTATGAACTAGATTTAATTTATTTTAAGATTTTTTTTCACCTTGTATAGAAAACGGCGTTAACACACTACATGCTATAAATTTAGACTTCTTTATCTCGTGCACTGACGTTGACAACACTGGCATACAAGAAATTAATCAAAATTACGAACACAAACGTAATTGAAAATAACAATAATAAAGCTCAGAAATTTTTGCGTCTCAAAATTAATTGAGAATTTTTCTCTGATGCGATATGAAATTTTCTTAAGACTGAATCTTACGTTCTAATTAATTTTGAATTACCTAGGATGACGTATAAATTTCAACAAAAAGACTTTGTGCTTCAAAGACAGATTGATAAGATAGAAAAATCACCCCAAAGGTCGTTGGTTCGATCCTCGGTAAATGAAATTTTTTACGACGATAAAAAGAAATAAGGCTCATTAAACAATGTTTCCGTCAAAATGCTACGATGCCTTTGTTTTTGAAATTCAAAATTTCTGGGCGAATTAATTGCGAGGTTTTTTTTTTTACGAAATTTTAAATGGAAGAGAGAGACTTTTGTTACGAATTGAATTGTGATTGAAATGAAAAATTGTTGACTTGTCAGTGGTGCAACGATGAATTGGAACAGATTATATTTTTCGTAATTGCACTCTTCTTGATTATGAATTACAATTGCCGCTCGTTCATTACAATTTTACACTCAGTTCATGATAATATAGATTAAGATTAATTGCCTCGACTGCTGTATGTACAATGCCCACATCTTGATGCATCACAGTACAAAGATGTTTCTTTCGTTTGATAATTAATTACAATGCGAGAGTGCATTTAGCGGCGTTTCTTTATTGCCAGCTAGACTCAAACTTCACTGTAATTAAATTAGTTGTGTCTTTGAGTTGGCTATAGTCTAACGGTGCTTGAAAATTTGCTCGTTAATTCATATTGTCCTTAGTTGGAAAACAAAAATTGCTTAAACAAAGGCTTGAAATTTGCTAATAATCATTTTTTTTATAATTTTCATTGAAAAATGTTTCACTGATAAACAATTTCATTCTTTTGGAAATTATATTTACAGTTGTAATAACATTTTGTGAAAATGTGATAATCTCTTATTTTCGTGTTTGCAGTGAAAACTTAATAACGTTGGAAATTGTATTTTGAATTTTGAAAAATTAAAATCTAAAAACGGATCATTTTGTGATGGATATACTTTACGTGCTGATAAACGGAATTGCGCACATAGGTGGAGTCAAGCCCCACCTATGACATCAACTTTAGATTGATCATACTTCATTTCTTCATACCAGATGTTACTCAATTAGTTTACCTATCAAAGAGAGAATTCAACCTTGAATTTATGCACTTAATTATGAAAATTAAGTTCTTACTCTTTCTTTTTTTTTAAATATTACTTAGTTGTAAGGAGTTTTCAGAACAAAATTAATATTTTTTGTTCTTTAGAGATTATCTTTATAATGCAAGTAACATAAAAATTAATATAAAAAAGTTTGAAGTGCAGTTTTTGTAAGTTGTTATCAAACGAATGAAATTTCAAAAGGAATGCATATACATAGTTAACGCCTTTTACCTCCCATCCCTCGAATGATTATGCACTGAAATGTAGACTTTGACTTGAATCTAAAATCTTATTTTTTATATACATTATTACTTAGATCTCACGTTTTCACCCTCTAATCAATTTTTTACATTTCAGTCTTTTCACCTTTGTAACATTATTTGATATATTTTCACAAATGCATATGAGCTTTTTGCGATTCCCATCAGATTAATTTTGATCCAATTACTATACACTTCTCATTTCACTCAAACAAAGTTCCTTTTTTATATTAAAATTATACGAAGCCCACTTTTCTTTATCTTCCAATAAAAAATATTAACTGCAAAGCTCAAATGTATGACTTTGATATTCGAACGTTTTTAAATGGACTTCTTTTATTAAGTGTATATTTAATAGTTGTACATTGCTCTCTCTGCAGTTAATTTTATAACAAGAAATTTCTTTCAGTTAATTTGTCGAATTATGTGATTTATATTGGATGATCTCTCTTTTTTTATATTAAATATGATGAACACCTGTATGGACAATAGATTTTAAATGAAAAATTAAACTGAATATCATGAAAACGAAACGCTTGATTGCCAAGCATGCTTTTTCTCAACGAATTCAATCAAATCGTGAATGATCAATTATTAATATTAATTTCAATTGATTTTTTAATTAATTAACAAATAATTGTAGACGGTGTGGTGTTGGCTAAATCTCTTGAGAATGTTTGATCAGTCTTTTGATATGATAGTTTCATATATAAAAGCATATGTAAATGCATATATGAATGTATATATAAATCCATGTGTTGTATATAGGGTCAACCGGGGTAAGAGTGATACTTCGGGGTAATTGTGACAATTCAAATAACATTATTGATTTTACAACTCCACATGATTCGAATTGACTTTATAAATTATTATTAGTCACTGAACACGTATGCAAAACAAATATGCAAAATATCACGGTTTTTAATAAAAAAATTCAAGGTGTCACTTTTACCCTGGTTGACCCTATAGATGCTTGTATATTTTCATTTTTTTATGTTCTACAAGTTTATATAAAAGTTGATTGTATTGGTTAATTGGAAAAAAAATTATCACAGATCATTAAGTTTTTAACGACTGAACAAATTGAACAAAAACATAAGATTGAACTACAGCCTGACACGCGTCTGTCTGCAAAATAAATAAACAATAATAAAGGATAAATGGATTTGCGTGGACACAGGTAATCGGCGGACGGCGAGTGTGAGGTCAGTCGGCTACTCGGATCTGTTCGTGCTAAGCAAAAAGGACATGTGGGACGTGCTAAAGGAATATCCCGCTGCGAGAGTGCGCCTAGAGGCAATTGCTGTCAAAAGACTTGAAAAATACAAACGAGCACCCCTCGAGAAAGGTAATTTTATTTGTTTGCAATGTTTCACCTTTAAAAAAATTTGGCAACACTTTAAGCATATAACAGATATAATTCTTTTTTATATTTCCGTTCAATCTTGATGACAAAAAATGGTTGATTTTAAATAATCTGTATGGAAAGTTGAAAGAGAGGAAAAAATGAACGGGGAAAATTGATTTGAAAGGAAATTGAAAACAAGCAAAAAATAAAAATTCATTTTTATATATTTTTAGGGTAGAATATTGTTTCACTAGTTCAGTGTTATTTATTGTGCCGCAGTTACAAATCAAACTTGCACTTTTGGACGCTACTTGGCAACATGTCAAAACTGGATGTCCAAAATAATAAATATTTAGTCCAAGCTGCGCGCATCTTTCATCTCAACAAAAACGTCCACGATATTTCTCTCAAGTTTTGTAAACCGAGTTCTCTTATTTTCATACGAAAACTGTTCTCTCTGCTATACTTATGGAGAATAACTTATTAACGTACATATATGAATAATTCTCTGATTGCAGGTAAAGCGCTTTGAATAACATCAGAAATTCTTTTTATACATTAATTCAAAGCCAGACCGTTTCAAAGATACCGAAATCAAGCTATACAAATTATGCATGTAACTTTGCCAAACATTCGAATATTCAGATAAAAAGTGAAATTTCATTATATTTTGTTGTTAATTTTTTTCCTCGTTTAATTTCAATTTAGCATAATTTATAATTCCGAGAAAAAATTTTCTTTGCAATTTTCTTTACAAGATTGAATGAAAAATTGATTCATAATTTATTGATAAGTTGACGATTCAGATTTATTGTTACATTTTTAAGAAAGAATTTTTCCTTCATCTGATCTTATGCTTTTTCATTTTTAATTTCATATCGAGAGTTATGTTTTATTTTTAAAACATTTCAGATTTCAGATTTTTGAAACAAAAAAAAGGTTGGATGAAAAATAAATCCGACTGCAAAAGTATAATTAAGAAATTGATTCAGATTTATTGGTATTTTTGATCGTCGATAACAGAAAAAACAAGTTATCAAGTTATAATTCTTTCAAGTCGTTTTAAAAGCGTTCGTCAACATCGCTCATTTTTTGTGTCAGTAAACTCAATGCGACTTTATTCTGATTAAGTAGAAAATGCATCAGGTTTGACATCCTTTTAATCCCAGAATACATAATCTGTGTAGAAATGATATGAAAACTGAATTCCACATGCAAATGTGCGTGTCAGTATTTTAGTTTCGGCTCATACTCGTGCAAATTGCCATTCGACGAAAATTTACCTTCAAATTTGGATGTTTGTAATTTATGTAATAATAAACGAGAAATTAATATCAAATAACAATCGCAATAATTATTTCCATATGCGGAACGCCAACGTGAAAGTTGACAATTTTATATTTTCGAAATATATACGTTTGTCATTTTGAGAACAATTGAATAACCAAAAAACCTCTTACCGAATCACCAAGAAAAAATAATTGAAATCAAAATAATGATTTGATCCAAGAGAAAACGAGAATGTAAACATTCCGTCATTAAAAATTAAATGAGCAAAAAGAAAATTGAGGATGAATGTAATACGATGTGAAATCGCTTGAATTGGCACTTTAGACCAAAAATTAATGTGTCTTGATGGTCTTTTGGTTGATCTCGACTGCAGACAATATACCTATATATATAGCCACTACATTTGTTCGCGGTTCTTTTTCAGCAAGAACAAAGCTTTTTTTTTTCTTCAGCCACCGCACAATATCAATTTTCGTTTCATTTCTCGATGTTTGCCTTGTTTTTGCTGATTATTAACAGCGAGAGTCTCTTTTTGCCAACAATGAATCACTAGATCTTCGATAACAAAGCGAACAAAATATACCAAAGTCGTAATCACCATTCAAAAATCTCCGCCCACTTAATTTATAAAGTAAACCATTAAGCGATGTCTTTCAGGTCAGGTGATGATGGGCGAAACTTTGCAACCGCGTGCAAATTCGCTCAAAAGTTTAATGAAAATCAAATTCAACACCAAGAAAATGAACCAACTTTGCTGAAACTTTGTCCCAAACGATTCATAGCGTTTTTGAGTTTTTTTTCTTTCTTTTTTGTTCGAGGTATTAAAGTATGATAAAAAACAACTGTTTAGTATATAACAGGGTGGTGTTTCGAAACACCGAAGAGAACAGAGAGTTCAAACGGTCGCAACCATAAGCATTGAATTTAGTGCTGGATGAATAAACTTGGCGGCACTGAATGTGTGCACATGCGGCGGCAAATATTTTGCGGCTTCTATATGTATATCAACTTGGGCGTTTGTTTCGCACCAAAAACACAACTTGAGTGTATCACATTGTTGTTATGAATTGTTCTAATGGCACAACAATTTTTTCCACGCAATTTACATCCGCTGTTCTAGTATAGTTGTTAGTTTCAAGTAGGCAAAAGAGACATTTTTAAGATAAGAATTTGTTTTGAACGTGAAATGTTCAGAAAGTTTTTCAATTTACAAACACATGTATATGTGTATGGGTATTTTCTTATATTCCAATATATATATAGTTGTGGCTCTGGAGATAATTTTTGACAAAAAAATTGTTATTATCAAAAAACAAAAAAAATATTAAAGAAGAATATTGTTTTTCCATATCCAATAAACTGTTTTTATAGGTTATTTGTGTTTTTTTTTATTTTCAATTTCAAAAGACACAAATATTTAATTATGAGAAAATTCTACAGTTATCAAATAACTGTCCGTTTTTTTTTTTTTTTTTTTTT
>JAAMPD010002976.1:0-12015 GCA_025266255.1 Trissolcus basalis
CAATACTTAGAACATGTACAGTAACCAACCATTAAGATAAGAAAAATTCTGAATAATTATGCGAACATCGAGGACGCTTACATACACTCATCCTACTGCTCTTAATTTTTTTTGTATAATATGATAAAACACAATTTTTCTTCATCATAAAAAAATTTCTATATTTTAGTTAACTATTGATTCAAATTTCTACATCTAACTCATTTACATATATATTTATAATATTTATCATTATCTTTTATACTTATAACTTAGCTTTGAAAAAATTTATAAGAAATAAATGAAAATACAGCAGAATATTTTTATTACTATCATTTACTTATCTACTGTCATCATTGTATTAGCGCCCCACGCTTTTATTCAGCGAATGTGTAAGTTTCACTCAATTTTTATGATACAATTTTGATCTAATTTTTTTTTCTTTGATTTTTTTAATTCAATTTTTTATTTTTTACTTTATGGTTGATTTTTTGGTCATGAAAACTAAATAATTTTTGTCTCGATTCTAATATTCGAATGCCTCGAATTTATCTTGTGGCAGGTGCGAGAAGTGTTTTGATTCAAAAGGTCCAATTTCGAATTAATACAGCCTTCAATTGGTCTCGATAATTATTATGCACATCAGTATGAAGTTTTTTCATCGCATAGCAACAATGAGCTTTCTGGATGTATTTGACAATTACGATTAATAATCCGATAATGATTTATTATCGATATGGGGAAGAATATATTTTTGCTCCAGACCTCTTATGAATCATGAATTAAATCATTCTTTTCAAAAAGTATCGCGTGAAAACAAGACCTGTAAGCAAATCGTATCGTACTGAAAACGCCCAGTGCCGACCAGCAAAGTCCTACGCGCACGGCCTTTTACAACCGAAAACGGTGTTGCGAGTTTCGTGACGCGAGAGGGCAGTAGCAGACGGCTCTCAGCTCTACGCGCGCACGACTACATGCCGCGCCATATCGTTCCCAACTTGGTCCTGTCCTTTCGATTGGAGAAGTCTGGAATATCTAACTGTTAAGATTTTCGGTTGTTGTGGAATATACCTGATGAGTAGGTTGAACAACGGAGTGACAAACGACTCGCGGAGTGTGGATGACGAGTGTCGCGGCGTAACCCAACCTCACTTCAAAATGCCGGCATTTTTGTTTGGTGGCACCCATCGGGATGTCCACCTGATCTACTCATCGGACGATTCCCTGGGTGATTTAGTAATGTGTCAAGTGCATCGCGTATTCGGTGTGTTTGTTTTTTTTTGTGCGTGCTGTAAATAAATTTTGCCTTGTCGAGTTTCAATAGCCTGGATCAGCTGTCTTTCTCTCTCGAATAGTAGTGATTGTGTTCATTGTCGTTTTTTCTTTTTTTTTGAGCTTCCTCATTTTTTTTGTCGCGCCTTGATAGCTAACTCGCTCGGTGAGAAAATTGTGCGGATGAATGAAATGTTCCTTTTTTTTTGTCAAGATCTCGTGATGCATTTTTCCGTTCTATCTGTTTTGTTTGTTTTTTTTTCCTTTCTTTTTTTGCCCCCCGCGTCTCAAGTATTTTTGATTTTTTTTGCCGTTCATTCTCTTTTTTTTTTGTCATTTATCTTTCTCTTTGTTTGCTTTTTGTTTAGTTTCCGTTGTCTTGTTTTTTTTTCTTTTGCCTACTCCTAAGTGATTTTCTTCTCTGTCTTGATCAACAAAATACGTGCGTTTTATCTTTATTTCCGCCCGCCAACACTCGGAAAACACATTCTGCTCCGTGCTAGTCGTGGCGCATATGACTTGCAATCTGACCGAGGATTATCTTTCAGGATATGAGTTCGACATCTTCGCCTATCTCGGACGAGCGAGAAAATGCCGAGAGACGAGTCTGGGCGGCCCGTCTTGACCAAGTCACCGAGCAAATGAGTGAGTGGCTTAGTCCACCTTCGCCGTCAAGCCAGTCATGGAACATGGCGCTGTCTGACCCAGAAGATAGCCCTAATCACGATACCGAGATAATCAGCAACCCAACACCTACCTTGACCGACTCAAACGAGAAGATCGTCACACCGGAAGCCGTCGTTGTCAACCGACGTCGACGCCACTCACCCATACGGGCCCCTTTTCCAGAATCGCTCTGCGAGAAGTTGCGAACCAGCTCGAACCGCATTCCAGCGTCTGCCCATCGCCCAGCTGCCCACCCGACAACTAGCAACATCAAAATCGAGATCCCGATCCAGATGCCGCTCCACCCTAGGTGTTATTTGTGCGACAACCCACACCATTTCATGTCAAGGTGCCCTTATCGGAACATCCCGCCTCGCGTAGTATGTTATCGATGCGGAGAGCAGGGTTTTACACGTGACACTTGCCCGTACCACCACGCGGATTGGCACAAGGTTCGCTCCGAGCACATGCAACATGAGTTAGACGAGAAGGCTTCGCGAGCTGAAGCAGCGGTACAAGCCGCTCGCCGAAAGGTCCAGCCACTGCGAGAGAAAGTGCTGCGTGTGGAACAAGTTGCTCAAACTGCTAGGGAGAAGGCCGAACGGCGTGCTCTAGATTTCGAAGCCGCCCGCGCTCGAGACCGCTTTCGACACCAACAGGCTGATGCGACTTCCGAAAAAGATCCCGCTCATTCCCCGCGCACCGAAAGACTTGCGAGCGACTCTCGCTCTCGAAAAGGAGCACCTATATTGTTCGAGCGCCGCTCAATCCTTGAGTGTGACTTGTGCGACAGCTTAGAGCATCGTACCGAAGACCATGGAGGCAACTTGCGTTCGCGATGCGCCGTCTGCGGTGAAGCTATGACGCGTCGCGGGGACTGTCCGGAGGCCAACAATCGCGCCCATCGTCAACTCGAGCGCCGTGACCACATGTGATTCTTCTTGTGTCTAGCCGAGTTCCCTTGTCTATTGTTTTAACTCTCTTCAACTTTCGGCTTGGAAATTTCATTTCTTAGCTAACCATTTTTTTAATTGTCAATCGATATCGGCTTTTCAGCGCAATTGAATTTTCTTTGTTCATTTTATTTCATGCTTCGGTCACTCAATCGTGTTTATAATAAATAGTGATTTATTATGTTACAACGATTCTGAGGCTTTTTGGTTTATTTTCTGTATATACCTTTTATTCGGGTGTGTTTTTTTGTGTTCTGTTTATTCCTTTTTTCTTTTTGCCTCTGTTCTTTTTCGACACGGAAACGACCGAATCGACGGTCGCCAGTGGCCGGTAGGGCCCAGTAGTGATTAACTTTAACTAAGGTGTAGACAAATGTGAGACTGGACCAGGATATGGATTATATATCATGTCAAATAAACCACTGTATTTGTGTATATATATTGTTATTGTTTTCTCGGTGTATAATCCCCTTCCAAGCCTTATCCCTGAACCAAACGATGAGTAGTTTGAAACTCTCGTGTATCTCGTAAGTGCAATTTTTTTTGTAACGGTAATAGGTCTTTGAGTGGAAAAATAAAGACCTTACAGTTAAATATATGTCGTAAAAAGCGCAGGGGTCCAACGACAGCGAGACTTAGGGAGTGACGCCCCCATGCACCTGAGTAACTGAACGCTCAGCCTCAACGATAGCTGGGCGAGTAATAGGTGGAATGTCTCGGGGTTTTTTTGTGTTTTTGTTTTTTGTTTGTCTCACGAATTGCTTTCGTATTTCGTTTTTATCCTGGCAAGCGCAAAGGCCCAATGACAACAGGATTTGGGGAGTAACGCCTCCACGCACCTGAGTAGTAGAAGGTCCAGCTCCGAAAGTGAACTGGACTAGTGTAGGATAGAAAGTCTCGGATTTTTGAGGTTAGGTCTCGGCATGACAGGTTGACAGGTGGTCTAACCTTTCTGGGGTTAGAAGTCAACCCCTTTATATCGACTGGCAATTTTGATTTGGACTTATCATCTAGTTTTTTTAATCGATTAAATTTAATTTATTAATTCTTGGTTTATCGTGAAATCTATTTTGAAAATTTCTATCAGAGCTGTTTTAATTGTTACAGACTAGAATGTTTTTCTCGACTAAGTTTTTTTCGGTTAATTTTTTTTTTCATTTCTTATCGGTCAAATATTTTTTCTGCCTTTCTTATCGGTTGAATATTTTTTTTCAAACTTGAACAGAAATTAATTTCGAATTTTCTATTTTAAGCTATCAACTAAGATTCTATCGATAAAAACTTTTGTTTTAACAAAAATTCTCTGGGAACTATCGAATGATAGTTGTTGCTTTTTTTTATCGACTGTAAATTTTTGTTGGAATCATAGACTAATAATTTTTTTTAATCGATAAAATTTTTTTTCTAAATTTGTTTTGGAACTGAAAAATTCGGTTTTGAATCTCAAAATTAAATTATCGGCGGAGACTCTTTTACAGAACCGGATGAAATTATTTTTTTTGTGAAACAGTCTTTGTTTTTCGGCTACTTTTTTTTTGGTTGGGTACTTTTGAATTATCGATTTAATATTTTTTTTTTGCCTAAAACTTCAATCGACTACAATTCTGGTTGAAAATAGATTTTCTTCAAATTATTGGATAATTCTTAGTTCTTATTTTCTGTATTGACGAACTTTTTATTATCGACTCATCTATTTCCTTCTAGTTATTGCTCTTAAGGTCATTTATCGCGATGTACCGCAATTAATATGTCAAGTTCCCCTTTTTTTCTTTTAAGCATAACCAAAGGGTGAGTGAAACGGTCGCTACGCGACGCGTTAAAAAAGTAATTTTTTTTTCTCTCGCTCTGCCTGCTTCGCGCAGCTAAAACGCTCTGACTGGCAAGTATCGACGAAATTTTTTCTATAATTTTTATTAATTTAAGTAACTTTTTGTTATATCGACATTTCTAGAAAAAGATTGTGCGAGCGATAATTAATTCATTTGGTTTGTATAAAAGCGAGATAAACGATAATGAGAGTGTTTTTGTATGTGAATTACGATATTTTGGAAAGGTTATTTTCAGCTACCTTCGAGAGTCAACCATATTGTTATGTTAATTTGCAGTGAATTATTTTTTTGTGCTGTGAGAACTGCACTTATGTTACCGACGGTACCGATAACGTTTGGTTAGTCCCCCCCCCCAAAGGTTTGTGCAGGCACTTGTCAGGTTCGAGAGGAGCGAGAAAGTTTTGAGTTCCCAACAGCTGGACCTTCATTATGGCCGTCGAGATAAAAACAAGATGTATCGAGAACTACTTCTTCATTCCAGTCAGCTCACGCGTCGAGCTGAAAGCTCTCGATCCTCCTACTCTCTCTCCTTACAACTATTCGCTGATGGCCAACCGAAATGCAGCAACTGGCGAGATTGTTCGAGATGACTCAACCCTTCTTCAGAAATCGAAAACATCACCAAAACCTAAGCGAAAAGTCCTCACACCCGCCTTGTTGTCGTGTTTCCAAGGCGTGGCTGTGATTCTGCGCTGCTCCAGGACCCTAACGACGACGCTGGGAACGATGAGTACTAGCCCTCTGATGCTATTTGGCCCGAGGCTGGGTCTACCGTGGATTCCAGGACCAAAATGTCAAGTTTTCTGGTTCCTGGGAGTCTAAACCCGGCCCTGAAGGGGAATCGTGGTGCCCTGAGAGCGAAGAAGGACACGGTACTGGCAAAATATCCGAGATGATCAATTAGGTTGCGAAAGAGCTAGGAGTTGTGGGGAGAACAAGGCTCGTCGCGCTGAGCGTGACCGACTCACGCTCTCTTGGCTGCGGGAAGTGAGCTAGACCAGTGCTACGACGAGACGACCGGAGCTGCGAGAGTAGCATCACCTCTTGAACCGGCCTGTGCCTTCCCCCTTTTTGCAATTTTTGTAAGTTTTTTTTGTTTATTATGTATTAATTGCGGTACCGTCTAACCTAAAATTGATTTTGTTTGTCGATAGTCGACATTATAACTCACAGATTCAGTTTAAAGTTCTATGTTCAGATTTATACAATTCCAAAATTTGTCGATAGTCGATATATTCACTTGGATTGCTATTTTGTGCCCTAAAATTTCATATTAATTAATAGCCAATATATTTCGTTGCAATTTGTATTTCGTAATTGCGAAAGTAAAATTTTAAATCATATATTCGTCGATAATCGATATATTCACCCTAATTGCTATTTGGTGCCATAAAATTTCATATCAATTGATAGCCGATATATTTTGTTTAAATTTATATTTTGTTATTGCGAAAGTAAAAGTTTAAAGTATATATTTGTCGATAGTCGATATACTTGAGCACTTCAGTACAATTTTTCATCGCGAATGAATTTTTGTTTTGTGAAAAAGGAGTTTGACCTTGGTCGATAGTCGACATATTTAGTTGTATTTGGTGCCTACGAGAGAATAGTCAATTACTGAGAACTTGACAGTGAAATTGCCATTCAGAAATTTCATCTTAACATTCTACGCATTAATTCGATATAAACAGATTCTTTTTGTTAAAAAGTTTATTTTTGTTACGATAATAAATACGAGAATGAGAAATAATATGCCTTCTATGTTTATGTTTTGAAATCTGAGAAACGATAAAAAGCCGATCAGAGAGAAGATTGAAGTTTGTAAGATTTTTTTTGTCAATTCGAGAAATTAATTTCGATAGTCGGAAGCTTTGCTTTTAATTAACGTCTCGTGATTTGTGAGAACTTTTGTTTTGTTGATTTGTGTATTTCGAGAGCTGAAAATATAAAATCATACCGCTTTACTGAGCTGACATTTTGTTAGTTAAGTCGGTATCGTGTCGTGGCGATAGTCGCTTGGCGATCCCGACCACTTTCGTTAAAATGAATAAATTCAGTTTCGTGTCAGTCAGTGGCAAAGGGGCAGTTAGCGAAATTTTTGAGTAAAAAGTAGTAACCAATTGTTACAGACTTCATAATTTTCTTCGTTATTTACAGGGAAGTGATTTAAAATCGTCATTTATATTAATTTGATGCGATAATTTTTTATCTTTTCTGATATTTTAAAGAATAGTTATCAATTTTTCTGGCATTTTGATTAATATTCAGATATAAAGACATGACAATAAAGTGAAAACATAATTTTGTTGTTTATAATAAAGAGAGTAGAAAATTATAAGGCTCAACTAATTTATCGACTTTAGACGATTTAGCCGTACTCTAATCCATCCCGTCGAAAGAGCAATATGCTATTTTGAACAAATCACTCTGTTGTAAATTAGTGAGCATTATTTTTGTGCAAAATGAATTAAAAAAGTTAAACAAAAGTTCTCTTTATTTTAGAGTCAAACAGGGTGAAAATGATCAGTGCAGAGAAATGGGGTAAAAGTGACCAATGAGAAAAAATAAAACAAAATATCATTTTTTTTGCATTTCAAAAAAGTCTCATCCTATAAATAGAACCTTTCAGTGCACAAATCAATTATTTGTCCGTCTAACAATTGTTTAAAATGATAAACAATTTCGATTTTTCTCATTTGTCTTAAAACATGGCAGACATAATGCATCACAAACGTTTTCAACGAAATGTAAAAAGTTTTAAACACAGTTAAAAGCTTAATAAACGATTTGGCGACGACGAATTGTTAACTGATTGCGTCAGTAATTAACAATTTCAATTCAAAGTCATGGGGTAAAAATGACCATAGGTGCAGGGTAAAAATGATCAGACCATTGCGCAGCATATGTCGCTTACTTAGGTTAGGTTGGCGTTTTCTGCTGGCGATGGAAAGTAAACACTAATTTTTTCGGCGATTTTTCGAAGGTAAAAAAAACAATTAATTCTTTCTTTATAGATGAATGTTGGATTGTACATACCAGTGATACATACATACATACACTTCTTAATCAAACACCACGTTGCAAGGTAGATGTTAGAGCCGAACTCGTGTTCACTGAAATCTTCTTAGACAGTATCAAAAATGTGAAAGTAAAAAAAAAGACAAAAATAAAAAAAACCAGGCGCTGCAAAAACAAAAAAAAGAAACTAAAGTCTGAAAAAGTTACTCAAAAATCAAAGAAGTAGTGATTAAGGATCAATTTTTCTCATTTATTTAACAAATATTCAATAAACAAAAGTATCGTATATTTTTAGTTTGTTCGTTATTGAATTTTAAGAAAAACGTTGATTTTTTAGTACAGGAATTGTGTTAGAAGTTTTAAAAAAATAGATGATTTGAAAGGTTAAGAAATTGTTAAAACTAATATGAATGTTGAAAATGAATATATAGTTTATCAATAAAGTCGTTCTCAAAAATTGTAAACAAATAAATCATTAGAATGTTCGTTCGGAATTGCGCCTGTGGCGCCCTCGACAACTATTTGTTTTGAGCGACCGGATGTTATTGGCCGCTGGTCGGATCATATTAGCCCGCGTTGGACGGTTAAATCGTATGGCGGGACGATTCAAATGAATGTCTCGTGTGCGTGGCGCCCTCTGTAGTGTGACACGAGAATCACTTGGCAAGAACTGATGGCGCCCTCTGTGGCGTGACGTGAGAGTCACTGGCGAGAGCTAGTGGCACCCTTTGTGGCGTGACGTTCGAGTCACTGGCGAGAGCTGATGGTGCCCTCTGTGGCGTGACGTTGGAGTTACTGGCGAGAGCTGGTGGCGCCCTCTGTGGCGTGACGTTGGAGTCACTGGCGAGAGCTGGTGGCGCCCTCTGTGAGGTGACGTGAGAGTCACTGGCGAGAGCCGGTGGCGCCCTCTGTGAGGTGACGTGAGAGTCACTGACAAGGAAACGACGTCCAGGAAGTGGTGGACGCGTCGTCTGCGTGCCGACCGGTCGCCGGTGGCAGCAGGAGTTTTACGACCCTGGTGGTGAGTCGAAGGTTTAGGTTACCTCGCGGTGCGTTCGACCAGGGTGGTCTCTGGTGGCCGAAGTACCCTGGGGATGATCGCCCGGTCTCCGGAGATATCCTGGGTTGATCACCTAGATGTGGTGATCGCCTCCTTGAGTGGAGGTTGTCCCCTCTATTTGTCGGCCTGAGTGTGGGAAGGGAGCGCAAAGACGCATGAACGCCGCCTGGTGGCGCGCGAGCCTACTGCGTGGAGTGATGTCGCGCGCGCTTGTGGACGTCATGTAGGGGCTCCTTCCCGATTGGCTGAGGGAATACAGAGCTGTCGGTCGGTCAGCATGTTGATAGGAGCAAAATTCCGAACAATGTTATTTTATTGTTGTTGAACTCAATTATTTCAAGCTGATTATTTTTACCCCAATCGCTGAGTAAAAGTGATCAGCATGTCATGTCCGCAGCTACATTCCTTCATTATTCCACTATTAATGTATTATTCACGGCGTCGCCCACATGCACCAGTCAATGCACTGATATTTAGCAATTACCCAAAATACCAGATCAGTCACTGGCCTGACGATCGGCCCAGTCATCAACTTGTATCATAGATCATACGCGTTCATCGCTCTATGTCGCAATCGCCTTGCGGACGTAACCGCGAAGCGCCAAGAGCAATGAACGTCAGGTGCAACTATGCATTTTCGGGTTCCATGACCCATGCCACCACTACTGATTTTTGGCTGCGACTACGTAGCTACCAATAACTATATAAACAGCTAATTAATGCATAGCCATTGCTTAGTCTCAGATGAGCGCCTGTCTGTCCTCAAATTGTTCAGTAGCGCTCCGTAGCTTCTGACTGTCCTCAAATTGTTCAGCAGAGCTACGCGTCAGACCTGCAGACTCAAATCGTTTAACGAGCTGCAGGGACACAAGACAAGTTCGCGCAACGGACTTTTTCACTTTCCGGATTCTAATTCATACACTTTCCTTGATAACCAGTCCCAGTAGAGTACACACAGTTGGGCCGGCTCCCGACTCGCGGACGCGAAACTGTAAAGGATCGACTCGTCAATAGGCTAATGTTATCCAAATACTAAATAAATAACTTCATTTGTGCGTGGTGTCTCTCTCGACTATCGAAAAGGGCAGAAAAATAAGGAAGGGATATCACAAGCATATAATTGTTTGTAAGTATTTATCGATAACAAAGTAACAAATTTTCTACATACGTATGTATTTTTGACACTGTCCTCCATGATAGCATGGAAAATCCTCTCCAAAAATGTTTATACTCACTTATTAATTGTTAAAAGTTTAAAAAAGCTGATCATTTTTACCCTATCTCACCCTGTGAGATAGGGTAATCAAATTTCATATCAACTGATATCAACTGAAATTTGATAGATATCAAATTTCATCGCAACTAAATGCGTGAACAACAACGCATTCAGTAACAGAATATTTAATTTATAATTTCCACGAGTGTTTATTGAGTGATTAACTCGTCTCTGGTCAAGCCAGATGAGTTGCAGAAACACCTGCGTAGTATGAGAAATAACGTAAATTCTAACACCATTACAACGCTGCTGGTCGCCGCGCCACTGTTTCAGCCGCTCATACGAGTCGGCGATGCTCGCGCTCGTACGCCGGTTAAGACTCGCGCCCGCTCGGCAACACTGGGGCGCTGTCGGCGAGCCATGGTAACGTGCACACGTGAGCACTGTTACAGAAAAAAGAACAGATTTTGCCATGAAAAACAGCCGTAAACACCTTAGAAAAATCTGAAAAATTTAAGGAAATAATATTTATACAAGTACTATTTCGACATGCAATAAAAACATTTACTTTTGAATATCTAGGGGGGTTTCAATGATTCAAAAGTAAGTGGTGCTTATGAAAAAGAACAGTTTTTCCCATGACAAACAGCCGTTAAAATCATAGAAAAATCTGAGAAAATTATGGAAAATATATTTTTACGAGTACTACCTGGTGTTATGCCCCGGCATAACTAATAAATTATTTATAACAAATTAAGCATCCGATTTCACCCAGAAAAATATCGAGTGTCGAAGACACACGATATTTGTCTGGGCCACATCCTGTTTAATTGCTGAGTGATCAATTCAACAATTAGAACCGCGAATTCTGCCAACTCGGTACGCGAACACCTGCATTTGGTCACGTTTTGCTTACTCCGCGTGTGACCAAATGTACCCACACCAGGTGCCCAAAATGAGGGAGGAGACCTCCCAAACGGGCGAAAAACCAAAATCTTAAATACGGGCGCACGACCGCCCCTCCTTCAGTTCCGGACTTGACCGCGCTAATTACCTGTATACTTTTGCCAGAGAATAAATTATTACCAAAAAGGACTTAGTCTCTCAATTTATTACAATTCCTAAGAGCATAACAGCTCTCAGCTAATTTTCTGGTGTCAGAAGTGGGATATCGATTCGTAATTATCCCAATACGCGCTTTAACCACTCGTGGTCATCAGTGACAAAACGCGAAAATTTTTTCTTAAGTGAAAAGAAAATTGTGAAAAAAAAGAGACTCAGTTTTCGCAACCGGAACTCCGTGCTGGAAAAACAACTACCACAAAAACAATCCGCCAAACAATCCGCTAAACAACCGCTGCAACCAAACGACAGGAAGACCGTCAGAGAAGCAACCGTGGAAACCGACCAGAAAACCTGACTGATCCAAGGCCATCGCTGTAACCCAGCCCGACCCAACCCAAAGACGAAGCCAGCCGCTCAAAGGTCCAGACCCAGCCGCTGCATTTTCTAGCCTCAGAGGCCAATTATTATACTCCCTTTCCCTTGGACGTGCATAAAATCTGGTAAGTGCACTACGATAATTCAAAATTGACGGAAACACACGTTCGGAAACCGCACGATTAGCGTTTGACGCGATAAATAATTTGTGGGTTCAAATTAATCAACTTCAAGCCAGCATGCAAAATCACGTAGATGCTCCGCCGTTATACGACAATCTTAATATTCCCGCGGATGCCCCAAATAATAATAATAATCACAATAATGATAACAACAATTATCTCGATCTCGAAACGCGCAATCTTTACGGCCGCCATGCCATAGACGCGATTCCGATATGCGACGGCACACCGAGTTCAGTGTCAGATTTTACTCGCGCTCTCCGACAGGTAGCCGGTAGCTTAAGACCGAACGAAGAAAGAAATTTATTACTTTTTCTAGGACCTCGACTGATAGGAAAAGCCCGCGATCATTACTACGACGAAGCGCGAACTTGCAATACAATCGAAACTTTGTTAATAG
>JAAMPD010002977.1:0-12010 GCA_025266255.1 Trissolcus basalis
TTTTCATTGGAATTTGATTTGTTATCATCAAATATGATTCGGTCACAAGTTTACTAGGATTCACAGTAAAATTTAGTGGGTTATTTCTTTCCGTGTATATTTTTGTTCATGTGAGTACTTAATCAGACATAAACAATTCGTATGGAGGTTGAATGGTAAATAAGCAGTCATATATGGAGAAATTTATAACTGCATCATTTATATGGCACATATTTAGATATGTTTCAGTCACATCATAAACGTCACACGTATTCAACATACATCTGTGGCTTACAGTAATAACCCAGCAAGTGCTTTTTAAATATTTGAGTTAAGTGGGAAAATCCACTTTGCAACCGCCTTCACCATTTAACGATATGCAGAGGGAATCCAAACCCTATCAAAAATTATTCACAGATGAATTTAAGACACTTTTCATGACGTCGGTACAACTAAAACACCTCTTTTTTCCTTGGCAAACCAACTGTATGGTATAACACTTATTCATCATATTTTCAAACAGAAAGGTGGAGCAATTCTTGCAGAATCAAATTTGCCTTAGTAGGATAAATTTATATCCCGGGCATTTCAATAAATCCCCCGGCTAATTGCTTGGCAGCTGCGCGTCTCATTTTTTGGATGGCGTCTCTGAAAGGCTTGATCTCATAATTTCGCGTTTTCATTCACGAGAGGTCGGTAGACTTGGCCGAACTATATTCACCGGCAATCGGCGTACTAGAAAATTGACGAGACTTTGACAAAGGCACAATTGAGACATTTTCCGCAAGAGTTGACTCAAGAAGTAAGACATCCCATACATATTAAGCAGTCGAGAAGAAAGCCCGTTTAATTGAAACAATTTTTCGGGCGCAGCCGCCCCGCTATGTGTTCCCCCGGCCCTGCGAAATTCACAAAGCGTATCATTTTTCGGTAACTTGGTTCGTTTGACGAAATTCATTCTGCAAAATTTGTCATTCATTTCGGGCGTTGTCGGATCAATTACTTATGAAAATTGGCGCGTGCAATTTCTCGGATGACGTAACCGGGCACGTCACGCGCAATGATTTCGTTTTGCCCTCGCGACGGCAAAAGATATCACGATAATCGAACGCGACGATTTTTATTCGAATTCTGAAGCTGATAGTAATCACAGTTAAATTAAGGTCATCCATCACCTTGGGCCATTCTGTTCGGCTCATACTTAATAGTATTCTGCTGAGCAGGGCAATTTATACTCGCACACCCTGTCGCGCGTCAACCTTTTCGTCCACAAAAGAAGGCATTAATTCGGTGGTGGGAGATAGCCCCACCGAACAAACCCATTTATAAAGTTAATTTTATTTGCGACTCGGCGAATTCAAAGTCAACCTTTGATTGCTTATTAATGACCCGTCGAGAAATTGCGCGGGTGCGAAGGATTGGGCTTCTTATAGAGAGCGCGACCGAAAGGTCTCATAAAAAAGTTTGTTATTGCATTTTACGGACGGAACATTGATAAAGTTCAAAAAACAATTTCACGCCGAACACCAAAAGTTCGGTGATTCTTACCAACGAACATGTGACGTATTCTCAAACTTCATCGTGTTCGTGTTATTAGATTAATGTCAAACTCGTTCTTTGAATGCGTCAATTTGTTGGTAAATTTTAATTTACAGAGTACTGTATTTTGTCGTTTTTTTGTCAAGTGACAATGTCGGTTCATCGACGCAGTTTTCAAACGATCATCCGATCCGCGCTGAATTTACTTGATGAAATTGAAAAGTCCACTTGATGATTTGCCAAGAAAAAGTTTGTCAAACTGAAACAAAAAGTTGGTCTTTCGGTTGACTCTCTCAGCTTTGTGAAATGAATCCACCGACGAGATTAGAACTCCCACATTAGAAGATTGTATGTTTCGTTGTAAAATATAAAAATAAATAAAACAATTCTACAGTTTTATTTATACATGTATTCACTTCCATTCTGATTTTATATGTTTTCTGTGGAATTATCAATTTATATATAATATGGCCTGCAAATGGTATGCATTTTTGTGTATTCAGTGATATACATTATTGATCCAACAATATACCAATTTTTACTTCGGGTGTGACAAAATTTTTGAGCGAAATTTTTGAATGAACATTTGGATCCGTTGAATAATACGATTACATTTCTACTCAATAGCTTATCAAGGCCAATATTAGTTTCCAAAGACTTGTAACAAAACTTTCTTGTCTAATATCAAGATTACATCCATGAGCAAACTTCAGAAACTAGTGTATTTATCGTGGAATTAGAAGTTCTAAATCTTTTTTCAGAAAATTGTTTATTCAAAGCACCATTTTATGTAATACATTTTCGCATCGGGAAATGTAGAGATAAAAATGATTGCTTCGAGTGGGGGAGACCGTTTCATAAAAGTCTCTCTTGCAGATAATCAATCTCAGTCGCTGCAACACTTAAAACAACAATAAAAAAAATTATAGGATCTTATGACTTTTATGTTGCAGCGCAGAGATGAAATGATCGTCAAGTTTGTCGGTTACATTTATCCTGAATGAATGGACTAAAAATCGAGAAGACTACCCCTTCGATAAAGATAAACAATCGTCAAACAAACAAAAAAAAGGGGAGGAAGAAAAACCAAGGAAGAGATATAAAAATTCGACCGCGTGCGCTGGATGAGTTGAAACAATCGATAACGCAGTTTGGTGGCTGAAACAATATGCATTGCGACACAGTCGCAAGTTTAATCCGTCTCAGAGAACTCAAGGAATCGATTACAAACTCGGTTCCAATATCAACGATGGATGCTCATGACCCGAATAAGCGAGTGAGTGAAAAAAATGGCATCATACGACGAAAGTCAACAAATTATTCGAAGTGGCTGATTCGGATACATAGGGAAAATCTTTCTGTTTGCATCATCGCAGAAATCCCTCGACGACCTCGATCACACTCGAGCCACCGAAGGCTTTTAGTCGTCGAACGAAATGCATGCCCAAACAGCGTTGACCTAATTGTTCAGTCTTGAGGACGTCGGCGAAGAGGAGTCGTGCTTTGGCATGTAAAATCAGGAGCCGGGCAGACGAACGTAGCGTCCACCCGGTGCGGTTAAATAACGCTCGGGGCTTTGTGCGCCGATCAGATTCCTCCGGTCGGACAGAGGGCTTTTGCAAATGACTTCTCGAATATAAGAAAAAGCCACACGACTGAGCGTAACAGCTACGTCAAAAAACGTGACATGTCAAACGGGCGCTACGCTTGACGAGGTAAAAAAAAAATTTTTTTTAATGAAGAGAAGACCATTGGAATTTTTATCGGTACACACTTTTCACAGTGGGAGTTTACAATCAAAGTGTAACGCACGGATGTATAAAACTGCGAGGAACAATTGGAAAACAGTTTTTATATTTGCGAGTTAAAAACAAGTCATCAGATAATGAAACGAACAAAATTGTTCTGTGCATAAAATTTTGGCCGCGACTGCGGGCATTCTTCCGTCCGATCTCAATTAAACTTATCAACTTAAATTATTTCGAAAACTCTTGATGTAACGGCTTCTGTTTCTGACAAAGTACGCCCCTAAATATAGCTTTGTGCTTGATTTTTCGCTATTATTATACTCTGTGCTAGCAATTCGTTTGCTTTGTACATCTTCTCTGCGCCGATAATTAATTCCATTTGTGCCTTCCATTCAGCGAGTCAAGATTCAAGATAACAATTGTTCATGCTACAACGGTGATGAACTTGATCTTGTTATTTGTACACTCCTCTTTTTCATATATATACTGCAGGAGTTAAGCTATCGCAAAATTACAATTGAAACATCGAGAAAGACCATTCGAAAATGAATTGCTTTTCAAAGAATCCGATCAATATTTCAAAACTTTTTCACGTTGCCAGAAACAAACATTGAAATCGTGCTTTTATGCTTCACCTTTTCAATGAATTTTCATCCCCCCTTTCTCTCTCAAAAAAAATCGTTTGAATATTTGACATGGGAACAAAATTTGTGATAAAAAATTGAAAGGATAGTTGCAACATTTTTCACCTTACCTTTGATCTCACAAATCAAAAAAACTGGATTAATTTAGTGTAAACTCCAAGTTCAGATTTGATGTTCAAGTTCTAGAATAAATTTCACATGAAACCCTACAGAGACTCTAACGGTGAATTAGGGTCCTTATCACGTCGTTGGATCAGAACCTATCTCTATCCTGTAGTTAATGTCTCTTTGAGTCTACCTTCCACTGCTGGCTGAATGTTCATCAATGGAACATAATTGATTGAGAAATTACTCCGCGCATTAAATCTTCAGCGATATACGTCAGTCGAAAATCCTAATCTCGTGCAATCTTGACGATTGGTCATATTTAACCGATTTCATTTCGTTTCAAGAAAATCGTTGTTTCATCTGATCGTCGTACATCAAATGTCTTCATCCGCCAAGTTCGAACAATTCACGTCACACTCAAATGATTTTCATGTTGAATTACGCGGTGTATTATCTGAGATTGAAATTTAATGGGAATAAAGTTACTTACATTGTACCATTATGACGTCCAATGGCCAACATCCTATAAATTTGAAGTTCTACACGCTGCCCAATATCTGGTTCGAACCTGTATGTACATTTGGAAGGTCCTGTTAGAGTGGGTGATTTTATTTGCCCAAAGTTTTTTCCCGACTGAAATAAAAGATCCTTGCTGTTCAGCGTTATATTGCACACTGAAAAAGAGAAACAATGTCGTTATTAATTTCAATTCTTTTTTTTTTGTTTCTATCTTCACCGTGGTGTTGCATTTTTGAAATGCAATACCAACATCATGAAATTTCGCGTTCATCAGCAAACAAATGTATCGGCACGAGAAACAGTAATGTTACAATTTTCATTCAAATATTTTATTTCTAAAATGAAAATTTAATCTCACTTTCAATTTAAAAACATATCCTTCCAGTTTTATGTTTTATTGTTACAGAATTGATCCGGCTACAGTTCTATATACAATGAAAATATCGAAAGTTTTATCCTCGATTTCATGTAAAGAAATAATACCAAGGAAAGAAAGAAAGTTTGGTATAAAAATAAACATGAACATACTGAAGTGTAACAGCTGAAGCAAAGACTAGACAACTGGTGTTCGATCTCTGACTTTTCGATCTTTTTAACTTTTCGCGGGATCATTCGTAGTGCAACGAAAAAAAAAAAAAAAAAAAAAAGAAAACACAAAAACTAATGCTATACTTTTTTCCCCTTTACTTTCAAGACTCGGTGGAGAAATATACGGAGGTCCGCGATTTCTTGATCTCGCTTGTTTACTACCGTTTTCAGTTATTCATTTTACAGCTAGTAATTTCTCAACTTTATATAAATAGTTTTAAACAAACTTTCGATTCTTGTACACAAACTCGACGGAAACTTTTTCCGCGCCGAGCTCAAGTAGACTCAAATGTTCAATCAGTTATAAAGCCCCCTGTAATATACATTTTCGTTTATTTATTTTTCATTAATAAATTAAGCGGTTAGGTGCTTTATCGATCCCGTATATCCGTGTCCAAGTATAATACCATCAATTGTAGAACTATCATTATCCTATACCGGAGTTGAAATTATTTCGATAAATTTGGATCATGGAACGATTGATAAAATTGATCCGCGCATGGAATTGACGATGTTATAAAGTTCGAGTAGTTCTAGTTCGATTATGATTTATATTACAATTGTTGCCTTATTCATAACGCTGACATGATGAACTTACATTCCCCATCATTATATTGTTGTATTATCTCGATTTGTATTATCAGCATTATCCTAGCTTACGCTAGATGAAATTATTTTAAGCTGACTATGAAATGTCATTTTGCAATAGCCATCAGATCAAGATATCTAATTAGATATCCATGCCAAATGAAAAATCGAAAACTGGAAGGTACGTTTGTTTCAACAAAAATAGCTTCAACTAGTTTTGTTTCTACAAAAGTTTTTGGAAATGGGTGTTGTCAAAGATGTTATACTCACTGTTGGCGCAATGTTGCACAAGGCCACACTGGGCACATCTATGAGGAGACGCTATACCGCAACTACAACCGCCGGACGGAACGCAGCAAGCGCAATCCTGCCTGGACGAATTGAAACTGCACTGACAGCCTGTGATATTCCAAGTCCATAAATCTACTTGGCCTGGAACAAAAAAAGTGAACGACAATAGAACGTGAAATTAGAGTTACCACAAAAGGAACTTGCAAACTCAAAGTTCGCTGTGCATCAGTTTTCTACCGCAATTCAGTGCAAATTATTTATTCACATAATGCGGGCTTTTTTTTTAATTTCTCATTTCTCACGGAGCATATTTATTACTAAGACTTCCACGAAATTGCTTTTCGCCTTTTATTTCGTCAAATTCCTTCACACCTTGGTGCATAAACCGAGCTGCCATTCTGATGAGGAGAGAGAGCAGCTCTAAACGCGGCTTTGGAACACACTTTTCTTAAACTGAAATCGCGGTAAAAGGCGGAATTATAATGGAGATTGTATAATTTCGCTACAAAATGTGCACGAAAAGTTGAAACAAAGCGATTAAATTGAAACTAAAAGCGACAATTCGCGTATCGGTTATTTTTTTTTTTTGGAACATTTAAACTGCTTATTAAAAATGATAAGCAACTGGCACGGGAAGAGGAAAAAAGTTCATTGCCCATATCTCAGGGTTAGTTCTAAGAATCACACAAATAGATTTGTCTCTTTATATTGAAAATGCCTGTCATCTCGAATCTAAAAGTAGAAGTAGTTTTTCCGTGCTAGATAAAACTTTTCTGCTCATTCTTTCTACTAATCAAAGCACTCTTGTTCTTTTCAGTTTATAACTCAGTTCGTTCTTCTAACATCTTTTTTCTTCCTGTCACAATCTAACCTCTTAACTTTTGACTCCCTTCAGACCAATTTTCTTTCAATAAACAAAAACCTCACGATATTCTTTTTTCTTTTCTTTTATTACCCATTTTTTTCAGAATCAATTTTTTTCATCTCGAATTGAATTTTGGTTTCAAAATTTCAACAGCGATCATAATGTCAGCTTTTTGAACAATTTTCCACTTCAATTTCAACTTTTTAACAGTGATTGATAAAATGTCACGTTTCATCTTATCTCACAGACGGTTGTTTGAACGTAACTAACATGAACTTTTAAATGTACATGAGCAGTATGCATATTTATAGTTACGGTGGTAGGGTTATAAATTATATGATTGCTTGTAAAAAATGGCAACTCGCGAAGAGTGCTGGATGCCCAGGCATCTCGATATGTCTATAACTCGAAGAAATGGAGGACAGGCACTTGGCTCTAGTAAAAATGGGCGACAGTAAAAATGGAGCAAATTTTATTGCGGTCGTTCGCAGAAATGTATTTTGGTGAAAGGAAATACATGAGAGCTGTGGGAGATGCATCAAAAGCGGACTCACGCGGCGCTGCATTTTTTGCAACCGAGCGCAGAACTGCTGAAGCAGTTTTATTATCGGTCTGTTGAAAATCAAACAATTAATGTTCCAAGCTGCAAGAAAATCGCAGCTGACGATTATTTGATCACCAGACGCTCAAGTGAAATTCTGTAAAACCAACGGTACACTCCGAGTAGTATGAGCGCGCGGATGACGCGGCGCCAGTGAACGAAACTTTATTCCACCAAACGAGAATTGCTTGGCAGCTCTTTTTTTTGTCTCCAAATGAATTTTCCAACGTATGCTTGACTTTTCATTTGAAAAATCACACAATGGTCGGGGAGAGGAAACATTCGAAAATTATTTAATTAGTTGGTAATCTGATTTTCGACTTAATCGGATTATGTTCAGTAACTCCACCCATGGCGGATCGTTTTTAGCATTTTTTCTTTCTCCTCGATATAAAATAATGAACGACAAAAATGAGGCTCGGTATATGCAAAAGCGTATACGCCCGCGTGGAAAAGCGTTGCCGCAGTCTCGTGTCATTCAAATGTGGAACAAGTGAAAAATTAATGTTGCGTGGCGTTTTCCGGCTGGATTATTCGTGCCAGCCATGATGACGGAATCGTACGATATTTTCATATGCAACGTATCGGACGAGTCGGTTCTTCGATGCGTCTGATATCGATGATGTGCATCGAGCTCGCATTACCGTACAATGATACAGAAATTGTGATCGCTATTTTCAAAGGTTAGCCCCATTATCTAGATTCAGTCGACTAGTTTGAATAATTCCGCTGGGAAAATATGTCACAGTTGCACTGCACACATTTAGCGATAACACATCAATTCATAACTAATACGTTTATTAATTAACAAAGTGATAATTCGCCATGACTTTGGGACGTCGTATTCCCCGAACAGTGGCCAGTCTGACAATTCATATTCGTTTGAAACTCAGACCAAGTCGAAGACCTTAAAAAAAATCTTAAATGCAATTTTAATCTCTGTTGAAAAATTTGCAAAAATTTGAAAATAAACCCAAATTTTCCAAAAACGTTATAATTTTTTACCCACACAAACAATAATATATTTCAAAATATATTCTACGTATACTTTCAATATTTGAAATATATTCGTACATATAAGTTATTATTTATAAATTATTCATAAAGCGGCAATAAATTATATAAATAAAATATAAAATAAATATTGATTGTATTAAAAGAAATATATTATATTTATATTAAAAATAAAAATTATTTACGTGTTTATTTTTGTCCCTGTGAGTAAACGAATGAAATTAGCTGAATTCTGACAAAACAGTATATTTCTGTAAATAAATATAACCCACTTTTATCAAAACCAAACGGAAACAATTTTTATTTTATCTTTCACAAATTGTTTCTGCTTCACGCTGTCAGAACAAGACTGATTCATTTGTTTCTATTACTAATTTAACATCGATGACAGTTAATTATTGACATTATGAATTTCATTTTGCCCGTGTTCTGCAACAACGTAAAAATATAAATAGGAAAGCCTGAATATCTTGGGTTGATAAAAATCGACCGTGCAAATCCTGATGGAATAAAAAAATGGTCCCTAAAGTCCGTGGGAAAGGAAATTTCTAAGGATCGTCATTATGCAAATCAATTGATCGCGCCGTGAACAACGCAGTGTTCTTTTTTGCCTCGAGAAATTTCCCGGTCAGCGTGTTGCCTTACATGCTGACCTTATTTCCATAAATTTACATTTTAATTGAGCTGTGTTGATTCATCTCCGCCGTGCTTTATCTTTGATGTATAAACGACGCGCTTGCATGTTTTTGTTCTCTTGATTTTCAGTTCTATTATTTGTTCAATTCAATGATTTCACTCGAGTTGTAAACAGAAGATGCGAAGCACCTTTCTGCCATCGCCCGCGCAATTTTTTCTTTCTTTTTGCACAACAAACGAACATAACGTATTCACTGAGAGTGATAATAGTCAGCGTTTCGTCAGACGAATTGCAAAGGAATATTCATCAATTGATTTGAATATTAAAATCATTGAATTGACTATTTTGCACGGTATTGCCTCCGAAATTTTCAACCTCCACGGATGGTATTTAAAAAGGAAGAACAAAAAGAAAAAAGGAAGCGCATATAATCGACTGTGAAAGTTTGATTTGACGTTAACACTTTTGTTGACGTGACGCTTGTTTGTTTCCATCTCATTAATAAATGTTTACGCTCAAGTTAACTGTTTCTGCGCCGCACATATGTATAATCCTATTACCGAGAGCTTTATAAACTGTTCGATGCCCGGCGAATGCGGAAATATGAAGTACACAAGTCGTCTAATTGCTTTAATCATGAATAAAGCAGTTGACAATTAATTGCCTTTATCGGTTTAGTATTACACTATATATGCACGCACGTACGCCTAGCACTTTATCACAATCCCTGGGATGTACAATGGATTGTGTCAGCCTGGTATCATAATCAGATTAAACTTAATCCACGCCCGCAGATTTTACTTCTTCTTCATGAATCACCACGGCGTCAAGAAAATGTCAATACCTTTTGCTCGCGAACAAAAATCTTTATTAGAATTTTTTCCTTTTTTATTTTTTGTCAGCTTCCCACGAGATTCGTTCTTTGCTGTCGAAAAAAAAATGAATAAACAGATACAACCCGGTGTTTTGTTTGAGGACAAGATCTCACGACAATGGCTTTTTTTCAATAATTAACGTCGAGCTAAAGAGAAATAAAAAGAGATGTTCGCTAAGAGAAGAATCATATCTTTGTAAAGAGCATGCCTCTCATTTTGCGGTGATGAAGCGAATCTGAACATGCAAATTTTTTATATCAAGTTGACGCAGGTGTAAAGATGGAAGAAAGAAGAAACCGAATAAAAAAAATGACTACGAATCATTCAGAATAACGGAGGCGTTGCATTTTTAGAGTAAACCTAGTCCTATCTTTTTTTTTTGTTTTTTTACCGTTAACAAGAATATGGATGAACATTATGACTCAATTTCCCTTGAGCTTTGTTTACGCACGATTTCCTTGCGGATCGAAAAATTTGCACGGTAATGACGCGAAAGAGATGCAAAATTAGTTTTCGACTATGGCCACCGAAAATCGGGTACACCTTGCATAAATCAGAGTGCCTGAAACTTTTAACAAAGTGTCATTGGTCGGATCCGTCCATGAGATGTGGATCGTACAAAAGTTCGGGCAAGATGCAGTTACCTTTTGAGTTACGGCGCCGAAGCGCGAGCGGCTATTCTTCGTGATTTTTCGCTAAAATTTAATGCATGAGTGATAACCCGCTTCATAACCATGCATTAGCGGCTCGCTCGTGATTTATTCGGGTTTGCTCGCGCCGGCGGTACGTATGGGGAAATTTTGCGATTTCGCGCGACCGAAACTGCATGAATAGTGCGACGCGCTGGGAAGAGAGAGAGAGAGGGGAGGGGGTGGCAATTCTGCAGCGAACAATGAATAGTAGCTTAGTGGCTGTACTAATGTATGGCTTGGAATTCAAGTTTGTAAGACGTGGCGCGGGTTTATATATATTTGTTTGTATGTTTTTCAAAATCTCTTGCGCTCCGGGGCTTCGGTTGAATTCAATTTTCACAGATCGGTGAGTTCCAACGCAGAGAACGCTTTTATGCCGCAACTGACGAAGAGAAAGGACCATCAGGAGAAAAGATAAAAAACGAATACAAAGATTCCGGTAGCTTTTGGAAAAACACCAGAACAAAAGAACCAGGCGAAATCGGCGAGGTGAGTTTCTTGGCCTGCGCTCTGGCTGACGTCAGCGTTTTCATTAGATTGTGCGGCTTTTGCAGGAAAGTCGATAAAACGTGGAACATGTTAATATCGCGTCGGTATTGGATATTATAACAACGGTCGGTTTTGCCTGTTCCCTTGAATTTTTCAGTACCATGTTTGTTTTTCAATCAGAGTTTGCGGCAGGATGAAAGCAAGAAATGTACGTACTTGAGTTGAAATCCATTCAACTTTTATAAATTTCACGGGAAAAAGTCCGATGCATAAAACGTCGCCGGTAATACTAATGTAGTTTTTGGAGCCGAACAAGTTAGTGACAAGCTCGGACGGAAATCTTATCCCGAGCCTTCCACTGTGAAGGATCAAAGACGTTCGATTTACAAGGTACACTAGCTCGGACTACGTTTTTCCGTCAACTTTTTTTCCTCGTGCTGCTGCCTCCGATAACATGCAAGCCGTGACTTGCATGGAGCAACGAGATAGTTCGGTTTGTTTGGAACTATGAAGCTCACTTACTCAGAATAACCGGGATCATTTTCTTGAAAGATAAAGCAAAGAAAAACAAAAGCAATAACAAGTTCGAGCGAGGATGGCTGTCGGATAAAAAAATGATAAAAGTAAGATACCGACTCGTCGCGAATTCGCAACCAATTGTTCCGACACACAAATGAGCTTGCAGAGCCGTTTTTCGGCTTCATGGACCGTGCCGATACTGGCCAAAGTTAGCCGCAATTTGCATCGTCGCGTTCGTAATGCGCTCGGGCAAATACGACTCTGTCCAACTTGCAGAACATGAATGTCGACTGCAGATAAAGGACTGTCTCTTA
>JAAMPD010002978.1:0-11998 GCA_025266255.1 Trissolcus basalis
AGCCACAGACTGACGTTTTTGGGTAAATTCTGGTTCGTTTTAATAACAAAAATAACAAAAACACGGGTGGCGTGCGAATAGACACACTGCCTTTTTTAAATTAAATGAAATAAAAAATTCGTGGGGCAAGTATAATATAATTTTTTTGGGGTCAAATGATTGATTAAAATTGGGGCATATGATATAAATTTTTGGGGCAAATGATGATCACCGATTTCAAAATATATTTTACAAAATATGTTTTCTATATTTAAAATATATCCGTATTTATTCTACATATAAGTTATTCATAAATTTTTCATAACGCAGCAATAAATTATATAAATAAAATAAATAAATGAATTATCAAATAAATATAAATTTTGAATATAATTTAAAAAATATAAAATTAAAATATATTCGTATATTTTTGTCCTGTTGAGGATTTAACCTAATAGACGATAATTATAATATAAAAAATTAAATAATAATCGTGCAATGCGTCACTAAGTCACTATAAAGTAAGCTGCACCAGACTAATTTATCAAATTAGTCACCTCACAGCAAAACTATACAGCAGGTTATGTTAGAACAATTTGCGTTATCTAAATCTCTCGAACGACATAACTCAAGATAAAGAAACGCTGTGAATTTCTCCATTGTAACTTCTTAGCTTCAACCCTACTAATTACCGTATCCCTGCAAACACCTTGGCTCCACAACAAGAATAAATTATGAGATTCAGGATGGCCAATTTCACTGAACTGAAAAGAAAATTTTTAAATGACGCCAGTGACCGTAGATAAGCAAGTGCCTAGAATGAATCTGTGGTGCTTCCAGGCTAGTTCACCCTATGCCAAAAAATAAATTTATTACTTCACTTTCTCTGTTGAAAAATTTACAAGTCGCTCTTCCAACTGCTAACCAGTTTTCTTATCGCTTTTTAGCTCTGATGCAAGGCAAGGTGGAAACAGTGATCAAAACGAGTGACAAACAAATCTATCAAAAATCTCACTCTGTTCTCCGAATGTCAAACATTCCAGAAACAATGTTAAAAAATGATTCGAAAAATACTCTCACATTGCAAGACCTGACAATTAAGATAAACTTCGAGCGAAATACCAATCAATCAATGGTGAAACAACTTTTAAAATGCTTGAAATCTGATATAGATTTTTACAACTTTTACAACGGGGCGCACAAAGCTGCATGGACATCATAAATCTCTGTAAGCGCATACCTGACAGTTTTCGACCTGCTGTTATTTTTTTTTGTGAAGAAAAACTAGGTACAACTGACCTGCAGTTTGGCGACACGTAGTCAAAAAGTCGATTAATAACTGAGAAACCATCCCTTTGTTTTAGCCTGACTTTGTTCAGTTTGTTAAAGCTTAAAAATGAACATCATTAGCCAATAAAAGCAATAAAAAAAGTTGCGCCAGTCATCCTCAAATATTTATTCGAGCCCATCAAAAATGTTGTTCGCACACTTAATTCGTATTAATGGAATGCCGAGTGTCTTCCAGAAAGGTGCCAAACAAATTAAAAGTGTGAATAATCGATGTAGCCAATTGTGAACTTCCTACTCGAAATGCTCGGATGACTAACAGTGTATTCAGAAAACTTTCTCGCTTGATTTTTACTTTTCTTTAAACTTACGTAATAGACAATCGTTTGAAACTTAAATTCACAAATTAATTCTGAATGGACAAATTTACATTGCAGTCTCATTATAATAGAAAGTTAATAAAATTGATTAAGGTTGGACATACAACTCAGCAAAATAGTCAGAACTTTTTGCAATTTTTAATTCTATGCATCAAATTACAAATTAGGCAAAATGATATATATATAGATATACGAAGCATGCATTTTTACAATAGTTTGCAATCAAATATTTCGAATTTGATAAATAAAATTTTCATTCTTTGTAAAATTATTTATAGTGGTAAAAAATACACCTATACATTATAATTAATTATCATTTGAAATATGTAATTTTGAATATATTCTGTATGTCGTATGTCTTAAGCAGACTGTTGATGAAAAAAAAAACGAAGCATAAAATACAAAGGCAATATAAGGAAATAAAAAAACTATCAAAATACGATGAAAGATGTATTGAAGAATCTAATTAGTCATAAAAAAAACGAAATAAAAAGAATACTATAAATGAGATAACAATTTTAGGTGGGGACGATACATTGCCGATTTCCGTTCTCCGAGACGCCTACTTAAGGAACGGTAGCTATAATGTGTTTCTCGTTGATTGGGGTCCATTATCTGCGGCGCCGTGTTATCCGGCGGCGGTGTCGAATTTGCGTCCGGTGGCGAGATGTCTCGCCAAAACGTTGACGACGCTCAGGAATTTGGGACTTCCGATTTCAAGAACAACCTGCGTTGGTCACTCGCTTGGCGCCCACCTCTGCGGTATCATGGCGAACTTTCTGCTGTTCCGCATGCACAGAATCATCGGTCTCGACCCTGCCAGGCCTCTCGTCAGACCCGGCTTAGTCAACCGCCTTGATAGCGGCGACGCTGACTTTGTTCAAGTCATACATACTAATGCCGGCTATTACGGTACATATTTTTGTTATCAATCAAAAAACAAGCCTCGTGATAAAACAAAATCGAATCTCATTTGCAATTCATTAATAAAATTATACCGAGAAAAATATACTACAGTTGAAAAATTTACATCTCTGTTAATAAAGTGAATGCGAAACACAAAAATAGCATTAAGTCATTTTGATATTGATACAATGTCATATTATATTATCCAAATATGAAAAGCAATTTTTTTGAAAAGCAAAACATTCTGGGTTAAGGTGGGACATGCAATTTTGCAAAATGTATAGTCAGATGTTTTTGTGTAACTTTCAATATTAATTCTATACAAACGCATTTATGAGGTAAATTTAAAAAAAATGGACTATCTCTAAGCTGAGGTATATAATTTAGAAATTTAACAAAAATTATATAATACATATAGATACGAAACATGCATTTTTACATTAGTTATTGGATATATTAGTAATTGTAAACAAATTCTGACTTTCCATAAAAAATAATTTGCACCTGCAAATTTGCAAAACATCATTATAACAAATAATTATTAGGAGATTTATTAGACGGACATTAACAACATTATAGAATTAGTAATGAAATGTTAAAATTATTATGATTTATTATCGTTTGAAAAACGTTATTTTTACGTTTTACCGTACCAACAGTCCCACCTTAAGTTTGCAATTTAATTACGTCGTTGCTATTTATGAGTTTTGCATTCAGTTTTATTCTATTAACAATTATGTTTGTACAATTAGTCTAATTAATTTACACGTTAATTAATTAAAACATTTGACATTTGTAGGAGAAGTAGGAAACATCGGTCACGTAGACGTTTGCATAAATGGTGGAAGAGTTCAACCGTTCTGTGAAAACCGCACAAATTACCAATTGTGTAGTCACGTATGGTCGGTATGTTTCATGGCCCACACGATCGATGGGGGTGGAGATTTGTTTGCAGAATCGTGTTTCAGAAGATGTCCCACAGGAATGAGACTTGGTCACAAAACTGGGTTAACTATTCCTATCGGACAAAGCACTCCCACAGGTTTGAGGGGTTCTTTCTGCCTCTCCACGCAAGATCCACCTTACTGTCCTAAATATTACAGCGGCCGTGGTGATAACAGATGCTGCCTTTGATTTTGAAACTTGGAAACTACTCAAATTAATCTACTTGATGGCATTAGCGAAACTTGTAAATATAATTTTCATTAATTTCATAACCTACTTGAAATTGATTCTAAATGAATCACATTTCATTCAAGCCGTACTTAAAGTCCAAAAAAATAAAAAATGGAACTTGATGAAAAGATGGATATGTAAAGTCTTCCAAAATTTAAAACACAGCTTTCATAAAGATATACAAGCTCCTCCAAAAATTCACCTATAATTCACATTGGCTGGAAAATATTACATATTAAAATTATTAATATGAGAATAATTTGCCTTCTTACTTTCCATGGTTTATCCTTAATTTTTGTATGTATATACTTTCAAAATTGATTAATTAAATGCAAAACATCAATTAAATCAATTAAAGTATCAATTACATATTATGTAACATAATCCATTAATGTATCATGTTCTGTAAGATAAGAATTTTTAGATTTTGTTTTTGTTTTGTAAGTGGAAAACAATTAAAGTATTATTTTTATATTTTATTATTTATATATAATATATATTATTATATATTCAATTAATTCTACGTTAATTTTTTATGTCAACAAAAAATGTTTGGGTAAATTATATTCGATTTTTTTGTTGGAGTTTACTTATCCTTATCGATAATTTACATTTCAAGTTTTGAAAGATTTCCAACTCCCTTCATTTAGAGCACAATAATTATTTCAAATTAGTTTAAGTTGATAATTGTTATTACGTTGTAACATACTTGTATTTTTGTAAATAATTGTTTAATAACTGATGTAAATCGACAATTGTTATTTGTAGTTAATAAAGAACAACCGAGAAAACTAGCCTAATGAAAATGAATCACAAAATGTATCAATGTACAAAGAAGTTGTACATAAGAAGTGTTAGCCGGCCCACCTAATCTGTATACAATTGATCCCAAGTCATGAATGTATAGCGTTCACCAGAGGCGTGCACCTGGTTTTTGTTACTTTTTTATTGGCTGCTTTCCCACCACTGGCTCAGCTGCTTCTTATACTATTAAAATTTCAGCCAAAGAAATACGACCGTATCTGTTAAATTGAATAACTTTAGCGGTTTAATTAACTTAAAATTAATTTCGCCTCGGGTTAAATGAATAGAGCTTTAAAATAATTTTTGGTATTTGAAAAAACATTTTTATTCAATATGAACATATTTATTTTTAAAAAATTATCAGTCTTTTGCATCTCTCAACAATTCAATGCGAACAATAATCCTAAGTTTTATTTCTAATTTCTAGAAAAGAATAAATAGCAAAAATAGATATCACAAACACGTTCATAACATGTAAAATATATAATTTGTCGAAAAATAATAAAAACTCGAAATTAAGATTGTTATGTACAATTTACACTGACTCAGAAGGTATATAAAGGTACATACAGTGTATACATTTATATACATTGTTAAGACTTGACTTCATATATACATTATTGAGATTTGACTTTATTTACATTTTTAAAATTTGTTAATTAATTAGTTAATTAATAAATTATGACACGCGATCACTGTATGTGCCTTTATATAATATACTACTACGTGCTACTGTGGTACCCATGGCCTAGATGGTATTGCCATGACAGAGGAGGTGGCACGTAATCAGTAGGATTCCCTCTGTTCAGTGTAGTTGTTGTTGTCGGCGCGTCCTGACTGACAGTCGAGGACGCGGAGAGCCATGGCCTGAAAATCGACTGAGAACACTGGTTCTCGGAGGCTGGTGGGGGCTGAACCAGTCTCTTCGATTTTTTTGGTCAGGCAATGAGCATACAGGCTCTTCAGTATGCTCACTGCCAACGGAAGCTTTTCGCTTCCGTCTTCCGTTATCGGTCTCACGGAACCCCTTGGCGAACGGGTTGTTGTCCACCTTCAGCTTGGTAATCCTCTTATTCTGGTAGGCAGTGACAGCGATAAATTCGGTTACATCAAATTCGAAGTATTCCTTCTCGCATACGTAGAACAGATTGGATATATCTGGCTGCAGTCTGTTCTGGGCGAAGAAATGCCTATCAAACTTTAGGATCCAAACTCGAGGGATGTATTTGTGCATCGATTGCAACACAATCTAAAAACCAAACAAATTTACCCATTATTATCATAAATTACCTCAAGCAACCGGTTTTTTTTTTAACTTTTATAAAATTTGAATTGAAATACTTACACTAGTGTGTGCTTGGCCGGGATTATTGGTAAGTTTCAAATTCTTGAAATTTACCAATTTATCCATCAGTTCGGATCCCTCTTGTGGTTCGTGTGAATGGACGAAGAACCTGTTGTAGACATGCGCCTCCAGATCTGCTCTACTATACTCGATCCAGTACCCGTCCTCTGTTTCAGGTCTGGGAATGAATTTGTGTCGCTTGTCACTGGCCAACCTCAACTCCATTACCACGAAGTATTCTGCCTTGGGGTCCAGTCCGGTAACTTTGTATTCAATTTTGGGAAACATATGTCTATTAAACAAAAAAAAAAAGTAAACAATCACAAACAAATTCAAATGGATCAAATGTTCAAACGTATCAAAACAGAGAACATGAAACTAAACTAATCACCGATTTTAATTACACAAATAAATAGCTGAGGTATTTGAAAACAAATCAGTGAACGCTGGGATGACTATTTGCCCAGCTCTCATCCTAAACAAACGGAATATTTCAAAGTGCGTCTTTTTAATCCGCACAAATATTTAGTTTCGGTCTGGAAAAATAATGGCTTGCTGAGCGACGACAAACAGTCGATTTTGATGACAAAGGCCCCGTTGCATCCATCGATACATTTTATGAACCGCCGACGGTTCGACGTCGGGGGTTTTAACACTCGATAAAACATCGGATCGGCCCAGGTATGAGGGACCAGACGACGCAATACGTCGGTCGGTAAGACAAAAAGGCTGCGAGACAGTTCATAATTATTTCGGCAACTCTGCGGGGCCTGGGGCGACTTTTCTTCACGGGTCCTTGAGTGGACCGCGTGTTATTTCGACGCCGAGACTAATGCGTATCGGCGCCTGCCATTCGGAGGCCCCCAGAAAACACTTCAATTTCGGTGAAACCTTTTCGGTAAGAATTTGTCTCGCGACCCTTGTAAAATTAACGAGAAAACTTATGACTCATTTACGTAACAAAGATAACGACAAAACAAAACGGGCCTTTTTTCACCTGTCCCGAAAAACGAAATCTGACATATTTTTGAAGCATGAAATGAAAAAAAACAACGGCAACCACAGATAAGAATCTGGTTGAATTTTTTTTTACCTTTTGTTTAGAAATTGGGCACGATAATTTATGAATGAAAATGATTTTTCCGTTTTTATATTTTTTTATAGTGTTTGGAAAATTTTTTAGGTTTGTGATAAGAGAGAGAAGGGACGATTTAAAAAAAAACGGTACGATCTGTTTGGCACTTGATTTCGAATGTATGACAATCGATGGCGAGATAAGGCAAGTCGACAGTGTTTTCTCAACAAGTGGGCACGGGCATCGGTGTGTCAGCCGACACGTGTACAGGCGCCACTAAGTGGCGGCCCGAATCCAGTCGGTAGCCACACAAAGAGTTGGCGCCTAGGCCTATAGGTATAAGTTGACGGAAGAATATATTGCCACCGTGGAGATTTCTTTTATGATCTCAAGTGATTCATCAGCGCCGCTTTCTTCACGGCGAGAGGAAAATTCGTTTGACACGCAATCTTTTACATTTTCTTTACAAAGAATTTAAAGCTCGAAATTTTAAGTTTTTAATTTATGCATTGCATTTCTACGATCCGTACAATTTTTTTTTTTTAACAAATCTATGGGAAAGTTTGGGTTCTCAAGAATGAGCGATTAAACGTTGCGACGGCGATTGTCATTGAAAGGCCAAATCCGAGTATCACTTACTCGCCAAACCGAAGTGGAGATTAGGACACCTTGCTCAAGTTTGTTTGGTCGTTTGATGTCGCCCGATTTTCTTTTTCAAGTGCGGACCATAGGCGCCATAAGGATATCAAAGCGAGTCGCCGCACTTTTCTATTGTAACGACCTCCTACCCGGGCCCACTTTTCATTTCACTCTCATTAATTTTGTAAAAATAATAATTGTTGCATTTTGAAAAACTTACCTTCCAGATTTTGTGATTATCATTTCCGTTTGAGCATCATAGAATTTTTGCCATAAATCGTTATTGTGCAGTTCCACTTGGATCGTACTTTTATTGTGTGGATGACTGTTCTGCGACAAATTCAATGGAATGTGGGATGGGAAGTCTTGAAAAATAAAAATAAATTGTTATTCAAAAACTGTTTCATAAAATTGGCAATAAAAATATATATTCATAAAAGTAATAAAATATTTAATATAATAATAATAATAATAATAATAATAATAATAATAATAATAAATAATTATATATAAATATATATCTGGAACAATAAATCATTATTATTATTATTATATATAAATATGTATGAAAGATATATTTATATAAGAAAATATTCTCGAACAAGAAAACTGTCAAAAACTTGAAAAGTTAGCAGTTACATCAATCTGGAGCAGTTTCGGAACATTTTACTTTTTATTTGAAAACACTGACTGTGGGAAAAAAAGAAATGCACTTGTTCTTGTGTGGTGTCGGGTCGCAAAAGAGGTAAGGATGAGTGAACAGAGTCTATGAAGATCTATCGCACCGCGCATTATGTTTGTAAGATAATTGGCATTGGGCCGCAAAATCTTTTTGAATGGACAACGAAATTGAAAAAGAGAACTGTTATACGAGTGCACACGGTGTTACAAAAGACAGATAACGATTGTCCGGTTCATCAGACGGCGGCACTTTTCAAGTCGAAAAAAGCTAAGCCCGCCGTCGCCAGGATCAGACCTGCCGATTTTCGAAGACTTCTCGATGGCTAACGCCGCGACACCGGATTTCAAGTGGACTTCCTTTTTTCACAAGTACCGAAACATTGAACACGCAACTTTGTCAAATTTTGTCTTACATAACGAAAGAGCATAATTAGAAACAAAATTAAAAACATTGTCATCGAAAATTTTCAAAAAAATATAAAATAATAAATTTATTGCAAAAGAATCACGATTTTTCAATTTAAATTTTTTATATTGTATGAAATATTCGAATGAATTAAAATAAATAAGCTCTGAACTCTGAGAAAATATTTCACTTGAACTTCGAATTGACATGTATATAAACACAAATGCAAAATAAATACTTACTGCAGGGGATGATGGTGTGTGTGTAAACCATTTTGACGTCTTGAAATAAACTCACTTTGAAAAATTATAAAATATGGATTTAACTTTGTTAACACAAAGTTACTATATCACAATGAAAATTACTCTTTTTGACACTTTTACAGATTCACTACTTCTATGTTTTTTGGCTGAAATTTTTTCAGTTCCCGAATCTGTTAAAGTTGTCAGACTAAGTCGGAAATGCTCGAATGATGTTTCAACCACGAGACCAGTCAAGGTTTTGGTTGAGCAGAAGATCAAGTCCTGTTTAAATAGTTGTAGAAGCTAGGAACGGCCCTAAAATTTGGGGGCATCAGGCTAATCTATGGAAACTGCTATTGGTCGAACGATAAAAAGTGGGATGTCTTAAGGAATATTTGAACCATGCATTCATGCTAATATAGTTTCAATAAGTAAATAAATGACAATAGAAGAATTGTAATTTTTTTCTTTTTCTTAATCATTTTTCTTTACAACTTTTTATAAATATAAACCCTAAGAATTGAATTCATAATTATAATGCGGAAGATTTTACACACAAAATTTTACACTCATTAAGCATTTTGTTTTTTAATAGAAACGAATATTCCTTAATCCCTGTTCGTTTTAAAGCATAAAAACCCATTAAATAATAATATACGAAAAACAAAGAATAGTATCGATCCTTTTTTTAAGAGAATTTCTCACACTAAATTATGTAAACATATTTTTGTAATTTTAGTGCTCTTTTTAGGTAACGGTGTATTATTTGTTATTGAATTGAAACAATAAACCTGATTTGAGTGAATTTTTAAGTAATTAAATTACCGTGACTTTAGGGCTTCCTTAAGATAACAGTGTATTGTTCGTTATAAAATTAAAACAAAACCAATTTCATGTGAAAATAATAAAAAATTTATATTTCAATCGGATATAATAATATGTATTGATTTATGGTTTTAAATCGTATAGAATGAAATCTGTAAAAAATATACATTATAAATATTACTCATATTGCCGGAAATATTTTTTATATACAAAATATATATTTCATTTATATTTTCGTATGTGAGGGATAATTTTAATTTCATAGAATAAAATTTCAATACGTATAGTTTTAATGATTCTGATTTGATAAAGTGTTAAAACAAATTTTTATAAGGAAATCTTCTATATCTTCTTCTATATAATCTTTGTATATTTCGATCGGATATAATAATATCTATATATAATATGTAATAATATAATCATAAATATTAACATTTATATATTATGAGAAATCATGAATAATGGTAAAGTCACGACAGAGCATTTACCTTAATTGTAAAATTTTAATTTTGTGAAACAAATTTAAATGCGTGCAGTTTTATTCGTTATGCTGATTTTATAAAGTGTTAAAGCAAATAGTTATAAGGAAATTTTCAATAAAAAATGAAATAAAAAATTTACAGACACATCCATGCACTTCCTGCCCACTTATAAACTAAACAGCATTTTTTTTCATTTCCAGTAGAGATACAAAGTTCCGATGCACATTTTTTTTCAACGATAAGATATAATGGGTGCTGACGAGAATTTCGTCTCACCATCGTTGACAAAATGATGTGATATTTGTTTTTTCATCACAGTTTTTCTGGAAACCGTTGTATCTCGAAGTGCAACTCGGCGTGAAAGATGTTTTATGTCACGACACGAGAAAAATGGTCGAGAAAATAGAAAAAACACATATTTAAAGAATGGATGTAACTTATACCTCCAAATATAATAAGCAGTTTACTTAACTCGGAGAAAAGTGTTTGTTTTTTTAATGTCAATATAAATTTCCTATTTTTTTCATCTCTGTAATAAAAAATTTTAACCACCGTAAGTTCGTATCTTCTGAAAAATTTTTTATGTGGAAAACGAGTCTTTCAATTGAAAGTATCTGTTTTGATTTTTTTTTTATTAAAAAATGTTTGAGACGATATTTCAGACTATTTCAATTACGTAATTTCGTTCAAATTTTCTCATCTCATTTTCAACCAGTTCAACAAGTTTCCCTGCCTATTTTTCATAATCATTGTTATTTTTAACAAAAAGAGGCTTTCGCATGACTAAGTTGCATAGGTCAAGCGTAACCACAAATTTTCTGGATTTCAAATTGAATGGATGACAATCGTAAGAGTAAAACCAAAAGATTAAAAGATAAGAGTTTTGTTTCTGAAAGTATGACATATCTCTCAGGCAGACAATTTTTAAGATTGGTTACTTCAAGAGTAAAAAAAGTAGATAAAATGAACCTTTACCTAAAAGCTTATCATTAAGCTGTAAATCTCACTTTTCGCCACCACAAACACCATTTTTACGCTTAGAAACAATCTTCCTCAACAGTGTTGACAAGAAAACGACCGACCATGTTTACAGATGACTAAACTAGAAGATTTCATTTTTTAATCAGGTAGTTTTGACAAATTTACTATCACTTCTACTATTTTTCTGCTTCTCTAAAAAATTTCACCGATTTATGAGTTTGAATCTTAATTTGTTTCTACACGAAGAAAAAAGTTTTATGAAAAATTGCTAAACTAATGGCAATTCGTGGATAAACCAAGTATTAAGATCAAATTTATTGCAAACTTCGATTTAGAAAAAAATTATATAAATTATGTTACGTGTGTTAATTTTTACCAAACTTTTGGTAATTTTTATTATAGGTATCAGAAAATTAAATTAAAGTTTTCAATAAATTTCGGAAATTTTCATAAAACAAGTTTTATGAAAAATTACTAAACGGCTGTACGTCATTTGCCCCAATCACCGTTTTTTTCGACATATCATTTGCCCTATTTTATAAATATGAAGGATATATGTCATTTGCCCCAAAACGAAATTATTATCAAATTATTGTCAAAAACATTTATTTCATATATATTTAAGACTAAGTGTTTCATAACAAATACTCACAGTAATAACGTAATAATAACGTTTTGTTTTATTTATTTTTTTACCGACGTATTTTTGACAACAAAAGTGCCACAGACCGACGTTTTTTTGGAAATTCTGGTTCGTTTTTTTTAATAAAAAAAAAAAACAAAGAGCCAG
>JAAMPD010002979.1:0-11985 GCA_025266255.1 Trissolcus basalis
ATAAAAAATTTTTATCAAATGGTGTAATGAATATTATCAAATATTTAATTGCAGCATAGTAATTAAATAAAATTTTAACAGTTATCGAATATCGATTAATGTTAAGAATCCTTTTTCTCAGTGTATAGCAGTCAAATTGGCGATTAAATATGAATATAATTCAGAATCACGTTTAATTAACTTCACTTTAATAGTAAGTTATTGTTTTCGTGTTTAAGATGGTTCAATTCAATTTTTAATTTATTTATTTTTAAAATTTTTTAAATTGTAAAAAAATTGATATGAATTTAGGAATTCGCTATGCTCATTCATCATAGTTTGCTGTAAGTTTCAATAATTTTTCACAAATTTCAGATTCGGCCCCCATATATTGTACAGTTCTATAAATTTTTGATAGAATTTTTTTTCAGTGTATCTTTCACATAAATTAATAGCTGATAATTAAGAAATTGTTAAAAAAAAACAAAATTTTTTATTCCAGTAACAATCAATGCCCTGCCCTAACAACCTTGAGCACAATTTTTCAATTCTCAATTGATGCTTTTCACGCGACTAAACCATTTAATTTTCTGTTTTCCCTCGTTCGAATTTCAGTTCGGCATTCAGAATGAAAGAAATCAAGGTTGCAAGGTTTATTCTCTCAGAATCTGAAATGCAGTCGAAAAAGCCGAGATGAGAAAATACACGTTGTGTCTGAAAATCAACGGCCCATCTTCGGCTCAGAGGTTTTGCTGGTAATTTCCTGCTATTTACCGGATGTGCATGCCGGCAATGAATGCGCGCATACTTGTATCTTCCATGCACAAAGTAATAAAGTACTTGGGTGTTGTAAAAGAGTCATTTTTCCTTCTACCTGTTTACACTTCATTATTTTACCATGAAAAGATACACACCTCTCATGTTATTCGGAAAAATATGAGAATATTGAAAGAAAACAAACCCTCTTTTTACTTCAACTTTATTCAACTTTTTAAATTTAATTTAATTTTATACTCAAATGAATGTTTATTGTTATTAATTTTTTTTTAAATTTGATTCAATTTAAGGGTGAATGTAATTTAAAAATTGGTATGAAGAATCTTGTGGGATTAATTTGTGTTTAATATTTTAATTTAATGATTGTAGTGTGAAGTATAAATTTGATGATCGTATTTTGTTCGGGTTACCAAGTTGGAGATTGTTGGGGGAACAGAAAACACAAGTACGATGTAATTATCCGATACGTTGAATAGTCATTGACTTATAAAGTTGAGAGCACAGAAAGCGCCCATGTATTTCGAAATAATTGTGTACACTCTCGGCGGAGCTTTTCAATTTTCTCGCGCGTATCTGAATATAGTAAAAGAGAAGCTAGTGCACATACACTCGAAGCTGTATTTTCCGCGCAGCGATGCTTTCCAATATATTCGGTGGCTCGGGGTTGTGGGATCGAGAAAGAAATGATAGTGGCTGAACCCCTCGAATGAGGAGAAAACAGTGAGAGAGAGCGTTTTTCAAGAACATAAAAAGGAGGCAAAAAAAAGGGACTTCCGGACTCGTTCCAATTTCGTATGTTTCTTTTCCAACTCCTTCATTCACCAAGGTTTACTTCACTCTATAGACTCCTCGCTGATATATATATTTTTTTTTATTTACAAAATCCATCATAACTTAAATCCCAGGGATTTTCAAACCCCCATGGCAAAGTTGATTACATTTTGTACTTTTGTATACAATTGAAATACCCAATATCAGAAGAAAAAAATCAGCTTTCTGATTGACTACTTTTTTTTCCAATGCAATTATCGATGGAAAAATGAAAATTAATTGATGGAACAAATTTGAATCCATTATTTTTCAACGGAAACAACTTTTTTTATTCCAGCACTTTTTTTTCATCACAGGAAAATTACATTTTCAAATTACGTAATTGCTCATTGAATTTCTTTAGGCCATGCACAATGAACTTTTGCCGGCGTTTCAACTTGCGAGTTTATACAAGTCTAATTAGATTTTGCACCGGCGCAGTGGCAATCAGTTTTTATCGTCGCCGAAACATGATGTTTCAAGATCACTTGCAGTTTGCAAAATTTTAAATACCCATCACGCCGGGTTATATGGAACAAGTTTACAAATAACGCAGATGGAGTCTCTCTCACAATGATAAACCTTAGCAGTTTCTTCCCAAGTGTCAAACTAGCTGGCAAACAAATAACGATGTTAATTATACAGTCAGCCTTCTAAAACAAAACGGTGTCTTATTTATTTAACATTATTTAACAAGATATTTAACGAGATATTAAACAAGATACTTAACGAGATGTTTAACGAGATGAGTGCTAATGAATAATTAATAATGACAATTCGTTTGTTTGTTTGCGATTTGAAAATCAAAGTGAGAGCAAATTTATCAAGCGATCAAAATTTTCAACTGGTTATTAAAGTAATGAATATTTCAATCGTTTCATTTTCGAAATTAGTTTAAATGTTAATTAGAAAACAAGTTGAATTTTATCGTTGACCGAATTTCAATAAATTGAGCGAGAAATTAATAATTATACTGAACTGTAATTTCAATTTCATTCAAATATTTCTTAATGCGATATTCTGCTTTTCACTAAACTAATAAAATTTTTCTCATCTTTTCCAAAACCGTCAAATTTTATTTGGTGACACTGAAATTAGTTGATTTTCATTTGTTTGTGCCAAATGTTTTTTTTATAGATAGTTCGAATTTTGATGTTCAATCAGAACTAAATCACAACCAGTTCATTCTAAACCGACAGCGCAGAGATTTGATTGAGTATCCGTTACAAGCGGACTGGTATTTAGACAAGATAATTTTCTCGACACAAAGTTCAATCTCGATTAAATCAAAGTTGCATTAATGTTAATCAACGTGCAACATCGAGCTATCTAATTATTTCGCGTCATGATTTTGACAGATCGAATATTAAACTCTGATCGAGACGATCGTTATTAACCAACGAGACAAATTATTTCATAAATTCCTCGACGCGACGTGCAATCACTGAATCGGTATTTGAGAATGATCTGTCATGCGACGCACCGAGCTTATCATCCAGTCCTCGATATCATTTTGAATCGAAAAGACGCCGAGGGGACATTAGATTGCGAATATATCTGGCAGAATCCTTCCGGCGCCGTGTGGCTCGGCACAACCTGACAAATTTTCGCTCCGCCAGAGGATGTTCCGGTAAACGAAGATGCCAGTAAATCACCGATGTACAAGAGAACATGGCCCAGATACACTTTTGCAAAAAGGAGACGCGAACAGAAAAGGCACACTTGCTGTGGGGAAATTGTCAAAGAAAAATAAGATAACGACAAGACGGCTCGAATGAATGAAACCATATAAATTTCCGCCGACAAAAGAAAATTGGTATTTTTTTCACTAGAAAATAAGAGTTTGTTTTCGAACGTCTTGAATTAAGATTTTTCAAAAAAATAAAGTATGAAAATTATTATTTCAACTCGAGACACTTACTTGTCTTGAATTAAGATCCACATATCTTAGTTTAAGACGTCTTGAATTACGATCTATAAGTTTCATCTTTTAAGATATTTTTGAAAAAGTTAGAAAACCATCTGCGAAGAATGTCTCAATTTAAGATACTGAAAGGTTTTAATTATCTAATAAGATGCTATAATTTAAAATCCAGACTATTTAGTTTAAAAGACACCTTAAATTGTGTTCGTGTGATTTAGCTTAAGACATTCTCTGAAAAATTCTAAAATTTACCAAAAAAAAAACTTAAATCAAGATACTGAAAAATCTTAATCATTTAATAGGATGTTGTCATTTGAAATTAAGACAATCAAGTCTAAGACATATAAAATTAAGATCCACATATCTTAAATTTAAAAAAAAATTTTCAATTATAAAAAAACCAACTAGAGAACATATATCAATTATTCAATTATTAATGTATAATACTGATTGAAGAATCTTTGAAAAACAGAATTAAAAAATCGTATTTTATTCTATCTAAAAATAGAGAATGTGATAAAAAGTGAAACTCCAAACAAAACTATTTTTATCCTGCAAATGTAATTTATCCAGCATGTAAAATTTTAATGAATCCCTCACGTTTTTATGCCCAGTATCGTTAATTAATAATCTCCTCGCAGCGTTTCTGTTTGTTCCGAGATTATCCCGTTTTCAGGCTACAGAGCGTGTCGTTAAAACTTAAGTACCATTCCTCAATAGTGAAATGAATTACCAGGCGAAAGAATTTTTACAGATAACGTAACAGTTTCCCTTTTTTTATTTCCGCACTTCCGATCGAACACTGCCCATAATTGACGGAATGTCTCGTCCAAATGCTCGCCGCTATCATTATACAATTAAAAGTTGTTCATTTCTGTTAATTAGCTATCTAATTGCTAATTACGTTACACCGAGCGCCGTCGTCATTGTAATATAAACTGTAAAAGAGCGGGGCAATGAAAATATATATACGAGAAGCGGGAGAAAATCCGACGGCAATTATTCATCGCACACTGAGAAAAATTTACTTCGTTGATTGAACTATATTTTTTTAGTTCTGGCATTTATAGTTAGTATAACTGGAAGTCTGGTATAGTAACTACTATAAAATTGTAGTTATCATAACTATATTTTGAGTTTGTCTACACGGAGAAGAAATATTATATTAAAATTACCAGGCATTTATTAAATTAAAATATTAATTTTTTTCATAAATATTTCAAGAAAAATTATTATTTGTATGGTAAAAATTATGTAACAAAGTAGTATTTTTCTTTTGATTTTGTACTTATGACCACCTTACTGTATTGTATGGTAAAAAAATTTTGAAAATTTTTGGTTTTCTTTCTATATTTTTTTTCACCGCGTAGCTTTGTAGTGCCTAATTTACTAAAAGTCTATCATTGTGTAGTTAACATTGTGGACCCTACAAATATTTTGTTATAGTAACTATAAATTTCATTTTTGTAATGGTCTGTACACGCAGAAAAAAACATATTATATGAATTATCAAACTTATCAATAAAATTACTATAGCTTTTATTGTAATCGAGATACATGATATAGCTTTTGACAAATTTAAATATAATTTTCTAATCATTTTTACGACGTGATGTTGTAAATTTTACTGTAATTATAATAAAAAATCTAATAAGGTTAAAGGATAATTTACAAGATGTGTAAGATATGTCTGGGTTACAATATGTTATAGTAATTTTTATAACATGTTTTTTCTCCGTGTAGTATTTTTCTGTAATGGTTCAAAGTTTGATATTATAAGTAGTAAAAGGCGTTTATAATTTGATTTATTTGAAGGTAGCGAATAAGGGAGGATTTGCACGTATAGCGATTTTGGGATAAACACAAGCTCCATGGAGAATTGAAGGAAAGTCAAAAGTCTCTGGGAGTGTCTTAGGAGCGTCGGAGGAAAACCCATGGCAGCGAGAAAGTAAAGGCCTCATGAGCCCGCGCGAGAAATAAATTTCGGCAACAGTAATGGCACGCAAAGCAGCGGATATCCGCTTTTCCGCACTGTCGATTTATATGCAGCGCGCCGTGGAATGACGTCGTGAGCAAAAGCAAAGATCTTACGTGTCTGGGAACTGAGTCGCGCACGAGATCGCCGAAATTCCTGGGTGACGTGCACACGGGCACATACACGCGCGCTTTTGCACACTCGAAAAAATCTCAGCCAATGTCGCCCGCGTCTCTCTAATACGGCGAAAACTACGTTATGGTGAGAACTTCGTTTCGCTTCGAAGTGGGATGTGCTCGAGAATTTAAGCTTGCCATTTTTCTTCGAGCAGAACACGTCGGGAAGTGGAATCTAAAAACATCCAACTTTATGTGTGATCTTTTCTTGCACTCAATCTTTCGAGCTTTGTAAATCCGATCAAATATTCTATATACCGCTCGCAAACGAAATAAGAGTCTTCGAATCCTCCGCGCACACCAAGCTCCATTAAAATATTGTCATTATGCACATCCCCTATTTGTTTTAAATTACAGATGTACATACGGGGAAAAAGACTATACCTATTTTCTTATCTCTGTTCGAAAATAAGTAAACAGATGTTATTCTATATGAAATCCAATTAAATCAAAAGTTATATGAAATTAAATTTTTATAAATCAAAATCAATTTCGACATTTTCTTCCATTCAATATATGAGCAAATCGAGAATTAACTGACCGTTAGCTAGACAAAAAAAATTTTTTTTTTTCAAATTAAGTGACACACTCCTGAAAAAATGTTTCCAGGGACCGTCCTAAACACGAAAAAAATTGGTTCCACTTTTTGAGTTGCACGAAGGGTGATACGTTAAAAAAAAATTTCTTTTTTTGTAATTTTCACGGAAATGGCATTCAAATAAATATATACAAAAAGTTCTGATTCACTATAATATTTTGTTCTCCTTTATAAAAAACAAAAAAAGTTAGATGTCAACATTTTTTATTCTTTTCTGAAAGCTGTGTTCAAGCTCTACAATATGCACGTCAACTTTCTCCTGTACTCTCAAAATACCCCTTATTTTTCGCCAAATAAAAATTCTATCTTTTTGGACTCGGAATCCGTAGCCTTCAATTTTGACCATTTTCAATTCTATTTTTTGTGTTTTCCTTTTGAAATAGTGTTTCAGAAATGGCTGTATTTATGCACCGCATACTTCCATTAGAATTAGAAATTCTTGCTATTGCATTGATAAATTCCAATAATAGTGTTGGTAGCTTTTTTAGGTTAGAAAAGAGACGGCAGAGAATTAATGAACCAGCGCGGCTTATCAAATAGAGTAATCTGGTTCTGATCCGGTTACGAATTTTGCCGAGATATGCATGATATGAACAAGTCACCTACTACAGCGACTGTAATCCATCTGCTTCCTCACTGCCAAATATACGAAAATGTCACCCGGAATGTTTGCTGAGGCAGCTTTCACAGTCACCCAGAAAAGGTCTGCATGAAATGTGCAGCACGCTGACGCTCGACCGAACCGAGTTTGATTGTGTGTTTTTTCCCTCTCTATATGATCTGGGGTATTAATTATTGCAATGTCAATTTTCAAATTTTGAGACTGCTTGGAAATTGGACTTTGAACATGAAAATGTATCAAGTGTTATTTGAAAAATTGTCTGTCTCTGGTGCTGTCAAAAATAAAAAAAGTATTTGGTACTAATAAAGTAATCAGTTTCGTAAATTGATTAATTTTATATCTGAACATGAATCCTACCAATCTAAATGCGATAACTGTTAACTTCAGTTATAATAACTATAATGAACAGATTTCGAATTTGATACGTTTATAAAATATCGTATTTACATGAAACTTGATTCCTATTAATAATTCGTAGTTCGTCGGAAAATTTATTCAAATATGAATGAAATCACCGAGATGTCAGAGATGAATAAATCGATTAAACAACCAAATACTCTTTTGGTGCAAATATGTCAAACGATTTTTTCACGGTTCATGTTTCGTCCTGTTGTTCGTTTGTTTTTCATATTGATATTTATTTCATAGTGAAGTATAAAAAAATGTTTCATTTAATTTTCATTCTCGTTACGCAGTTTGTATGTTGACCAAAGTATATGATAATGTTGGGTACGAGTTTAGTCACCTGATCAATTCGACTAGGGGAAATGTTAATGACAAATTATTATCTTTGAGCAACATATTACATGTTCATGTTAAATGTTGACATATTTACGTCATTGCGGCAGAGCAACGAAAATTTACGCTAATGTTGTAGAACATAAAATATAAACCCGCGTCTGCTAAATGGACTAATCAAAACATTCATCCTAGACTTCGTCATCAACAAAACTGCATTACCAAAATGTTGCTCTCGAAATGTAATTTAACGAAAATAGGCAGACAAAATTCAAATGAACAAATTTTCTCCGAGTGAAAATTCTGGAAATTGTTTGCCATAACATATACATTAATTGTAACAACTGAATCAAATGAAAAAAAAAAATTTAGACGTCATAATCTCAAATAAATATTCATTTTTTCATTTCATTTTGAATTGAAATTTAAACTCATGTCGCATTGGAAATTGATCAAACCGTCTTTTTTTAAACGGTTTACGGTTACTATCATATCTCAGCGAGTTTTTAATTAAAATCAATGAATCCAATTGAAATATGTTCAGGAAGGATGAATCTAGTCCATACAATAAAGTTTTTACGAGTTTTTATTGTTTAAACAAAATGGCACTATCAAAACTGCTAAAATGTTTTAAAATGTGTTTTTTTAGTTAAAAATACGACTCAAAAATGTTATATTCATTATAAATTGTTTACAAAGTCGTCAAAATTTATTTATAAAACAGTCGCGGCATAACATAAAAATCATAATTGAAAATAATATAAAAATAAAATAACGGCAGTGAAATAATTTGTAAGCAATTATATATTTGATTAAAATTTTGAAGCCTTTGTTGTTTTATCTTCATTGGAATGTTTTTTTTTATAATTTCATCAGTTTGACAAATCAATAAACCGTCGAAGTCGATGGCAGTCAATGAAAAAACACAAGTGTTGTTTTCCATCGACAAAGTGACACAAAATTACGAAACAGCGTCAAAGCGTTTCGCGTTAAAACCTCACACTGCACATCTTTAGCTGACATTTTTGAGCTCCTCGTCCTTTTCACGCACAGGACAATAAAAGCTTCCAACGTTAAAACGTACGGATTTTCATTCGTTCGAGTTTTGAATGAAGAAAAGAGTCTCATTTCAGTGTACGAGCTTTTTACGCTTTTAGTTTTTTCCCCACCCCCGTCCCCTCGTCCAGTCCATCCTGATCTCTATCCATTTGAGTTTCGTGGTCGTAAGGGATCTTGCGAAGGATGCGCAAAATAGTCCAAAAAAGCTTCTTTTTCAAAAACAAAAAAAAATCTCTCACCGCAACTTCGTCGTACTCCCCAGATAAGTAATTAAGCAGCGGGTATAAATTTAAGGGATTCCATGCTCTCAGTGCTTGTAAAACCAAAATCTACAAGTGTTATAGTTACAATGCGATATGCATAATTACTAATGTGATTGCACGGCCAAAATTATAATCTACGGGCTTAGAGGTGCAGTAAGAGAAATTCAGACGACCTAAATATGATCGCAATTAGTAAACTTGATGCATAATGCTGCGATTAGGCATTATTTCAAGATACCAAAAAATAATTACACCTTGGGGAACGTAGACAATTCTTTTCTTATATATCGCCAAATTTCCATTCGGAATAATTCGTGATTTTATTTCATTTGAATGTAAACTTGAGTCGAAGTCATCTGGTGGAATTTTTTGGAACTTCGGAAGAGATTGTCTAACATTTGATGACAAAACTCTAAACTTGATATTCTGATTTCTGTTTTGTCAAAACTGAATGATTTGACAGTAAATTGAAATAATTTAATTAATTCAATCATAATGATTATTATAATATTAATTGATTAGTGTAATTTAATAACTAATAAATTAAGTATTATGATATAATAATTAATTAAATTAATTAGTGATTGAGTTAATGAGAATATTAAATTGTAATTAATTAATGAAACAAGTATAATTTTTTATTTTATCCAATGATTCTTTATTTAGAGGTTATGTCAAATGGTGATGGATTGAAACTCAGATAGTATATTTTTTGAGATTTATTTGATATAAATAATAATAATCAAACGTTTACTTATATTCTGCATTAGATATTTTGGAAAATAATCATCCCCTTTCCTTTCTTGATTCATCGCAATCAAAAATCTGAAGAACATTCACAATTCTGAAAAATTCCGCCAGGTGGCTTTTTAAATTCAAATTGATGAAGCAAATTTTTCCACTTATTTTTCATATTGTATTCGTTATAAAATATTCTAGACTTGTAATGTTTTAAAAAAAATAATGATTTGTGATTTTTAATATTTTTTATTATTTTTATTTATTTATTCTATTTATTATATTTTTTAGAAAGCAATAACTGAAAATTCAAATCTAAACTATTTTCGTCTTACGGAAACTAAAAATTCCTCTTGCAGAATGCTTTTTATTAATGTTTTCTATCAAAAATGTTCTTATGTCATAAAGTACGAAATAAACGCAACCTACCAAACTTGGAAGTTTTCATTTTACTTTTTAGTGTATATCAAATAAAAGGCTCATTCATTTTTGCTATGACACAAACAACATTTTCTCACAAAACAACTCAAGCGAAAACATTGTATTTATATATCTAAAAGCTTAACAATTTGGATATATATCCAGTTTGATAGAAATTTCTCGGATGTTTGAAACCGCAAAAATTATATACGTCAAAAAGTTTATTTCACTTTGACGGTATAAACTGAAATTATAATATTCGATTTCGTGGATCAACATAGTAACCATAAGTTATTAAAGATGAAGTTACACCAAAAAATAATTTCAATCCAAATTTCAACTTGAATTTGAATATAAATGTTAATTAGAAAATCAATAGAACTTTAACTTAAAATCTTTCTCAAACGAAAATGAGAACGAATTATGGATGCGAAAAAAATTAATACGATGAAGTCAGAATAAAAATGTGTGATAATACTGGATGATGACGAAATATATTGCATTACTGCAACGCGCTCCAACTCCGATGTATGACGGGTGGTCTATCAAACAGCGCCATATTAAGCTAAGCTATTCCTATCATTTATCATTTTCAATTACCAAAGTTTGCGAAACACAAAATACGTTTTCCGCGTTTTGTATTTTTTTTATATTTCCACCCCTATGCATAATATCTGGCATAAACAAAAATGAATATTTAAAAAATATATATGAAGTTCATTTTTTGATCATTTTTTATATTTTCTTTAAATATTACTAGACTATCTGTTCTCGTTTTAGAAATTAGATCTCAATATTTTACATACATTATATATGTAAGTCATTTATAAATTATTTATAAAGCGGCAATAAATTATATAAATAAAATATCAAATAAATATATATTTTATCAAAAAAAAATATTCATATGAATAATATATATATAATATACATAATATATATAACATATTTACACGTATATTTTTAATGATTTGAACACTTTGAAAACATTTGAAATAAAATATTTTGAATATAATTCGAAATATATTTTTATTTGTATGGGAACTTATCCAAAATATCCATATAATATAGCCTCTCTATATATGATCCAGAATATCCATTACCTCACTGTATGCGAATTATTCCATAACACCCATAATCTAATTACCAGTAAAATCCAAAAAAATTCGTATCCATAAATTTTATAAATCAAACTCAAAAGAGAAATAGATTGATTGCAAATCAAACTGTTATTGAGCAAACTAGTCAAAGTTAATCAAAAAGAGCACAAAGGGATAGCGGGTGATCTGTGACACCCACAACTAAGTTTCTGTTGAGCGTAGATAGACTGAGCGATAATTTGGATTGCTACACATCTGCACATCATTATCTCTCAGGGCGTTTACCCTTCGAGATTACAAAGTAGGGATGTCAGCAAACCAGGTATTAGCCTCAGATTACAATATTTGAGAAATTAGCCAACTTTCATTTGCGGACTCGAACCACACTCAAATGTTTAATTTAAACTTGTTTCAACGTGTTGCAGAGATACAAATCTTTGAAAAATTATTGACTGAAAAATGGTAGATTAGGTGGGCACGGTTTGACCTTTTGCATCTAACCTTTGTGGCCCAGAAATACTAGACCCAGAAATACTCCCTCTGAAAGGTGTTAACCTACCTTATTAATTGAACAAATTTTACTTCAATTATTGTAAAACGAAAATAAAATTATTGTACTTGTTAAAGATAAATCGTTGATGAATAAATGTGAAAGTTTGATTTAAGTTTTATTAACTGTAAAATAATGTTTGAAAGTAATCCTGAAAGACAAAAATATGTATGTGTGAATATATTTTAATTATATATTTTTCATGTCAATACAATATTTTTTTGAAAAAATTATATTATTTATATTTATTTATTCT